>APFE031396898.1:0-11964 GCA_000404065.3 Pinus taeda | reverse complement strand
CTTTATCTTGCGGTAGGAGAAATCCAATTGTTGCATCTATGCTCTGGGAAAGCTCCTCTTAAAGGAGAAGCACGAGATCGTGTCCGAACCAGTGTGGGAATCAATCGTTCCTCATTGGGAACGATGCCAGATATTCACGTATTACAAACGGTAAACCTTGGATTAACCATTTTCGAGGAGCCTAGGGTCACTTGTTGGTAAACCTCGGATTATGTCAAGGAGCCTTCAAGAGGATTGAGCTTGCTACTCTGCCCTTGCGTGCGTATCGGATCGTAGACTGTTCCCCCAGGTATATTTGTTTATGTTGGTAACCTTAGTGACCATATTCTCTAGGATTTTCCTAAGTGATGTGCGGGAAGATCCCCGTGTACCTGGAGCAAGACGTGGCTAGACTCACTTGGATTTTCTGGGGGGTTCTCTTCACTCGAGACGGTTAAGTGGAGAAACTTGTGCTAGTCTATTCATTAAGCAGGTTGTCGGGGTAACTGTTCCAACCGCTATTACTGTATTGAACTCTGCGACATTGGATTTCATCACCAACTAGTGTTTTTGGTCCGGAAAGTTACTGTTTGTGTGTGTTTGATCTCTTAGATTCTTTAGGCATGTGATTCAATTTGTTTGATTCTTTAGAGACTTTAGGTGGTTTTCATTGAGATTTTACTTTGTTTGCGTGTGAAGTAGTTAAAAGTCTTTAACTGTGGCTAAATTACTGAGGCATTCCCGTAGACTTCGGGGCCAATCCCCTGAGTTTGTTAACGTGGTTGAGTTACTGAGGACATCTCGTAGACTTCGGGGTCAACCTCTTGAAGACATACCGTGCCAGCTTGAAGGCTTGAAAGTCCTCGTATCTCCAAGTAGCGGTAGAAGTGGGTCACCTGAAGAAGGAGAACCTTCTTTGGTAAAATATTCTGATTCTCAACTGTTAGTAATTTCAGAAGTTACTAGTAGTATTGCATCTACTAGTGATATAGGTGAAGAACCCGAGGTATCTGAACCCAAATCTGAAGTTGCTCCTACTCCCGTATCAGAGTTTGTTTCTCCGACTCCTAGTGTTCCTAGTTCTCCTAGGGTAGAAACCGTAATTACCCAAGATCTTCTTGTTGGACTCATAGCAATTGAAGAGCTTGCTATTTCGGATATCGAAGAAAGCTTCCCTTTTCCGGAAAATCGAATTATCTTATAGCTTAGGGAGCGTGAATCAATTTTTTATAGTCCACCTAGGAGCACTGCTTGGTACCGTTCACTGACCAATCTTTTAGAAAATCCGGGATTTAGTTTTTCACCACCTCACATTTTTTATCACCCTGCACCTAGAGATCATTATCCTGCATTGAATATGTCTAGTCGGTCATCCATGTTTTCCCAATCTCCGGAAGCCTATTTGTATGGCGGTCCTTCTATTCCTGCTGGGTATCAGTCTATCTCTGGTACTTTTTCGGGAGCATCTCCTCATCCTATCGAACAAAAGTTGTTAAATGGAAGTAGTGGTACTAAACCGTTGAGTGCAGAAGAAATTCTAATGATGTTAGGTCAACCTCAGGGTGGCCAGTTACCGCCTGGGGGGCAACCTCAAGGTCCTCAGTATGTGCCTGGGGGGGCAACCTCAGGGTACCCAGTATATGCCTGGGGGGCAACCTCAAGGTACTCAGTTTGCGCCCGGGGGACAACCTCAAGGACAATACATACCTACGGGACAGTACGTTCCTCAAGGTCAACCCCAAACTCAATATGTACCCCAAGGTCAACCTCAGTATCAATATGTACCCCAAGGTCAACCTCAGTATCAATATGCACCCCAAAATCAACTTCAATATTAGTATGTACCTCAAGGTCAACCCCAGTATCAGTACGTGCCTCAGGGTTATCAACCCTAAGGTCAGTACCCATCTCAAGGTTACCAACCGCCTTCTCGTCCATCATATTATCAACCCTATCCTCAACTCGGTTATAGTCCTCAATATCCTCAAGGTCCATACCCCGGAATGAATTTGGTGTGGGATCCATCTCAATCCCAGCAGGTTTTGCAACCGAATGTGCAGTCATCATCTCAACCTGGACAACCCTTGGTCGATGGTCCATCTCAACAACCCGTCCAGTCTACTGCTCAAACTTCTGCACCTTCTGTAGTTTCTCAGTTTGGGCCTAGTACACCTCATACTCTGCCTCAAACGTCTGCTGCAACTACTGCAACATCTACTCCATCTACCCCACCTTCTTTTGGATTATCCGCAGCTCTGGTGTCTACTATTCCTGTATCTACCCCTCAGACCTCTTTACCTCAGTCTGGATCTACGATCCAGACTTCGGTCCAAATGCCTGTAGGAAGTACGGTTGTTACTTCTCAACCTCAATTTAATAAACCTCCGTACCAAGGACAGTATCCATACGGTCCTGCTGCGCAGCAACCAACCTATCAGTATCAACCGTACCCTGGGTATACATATCAACAACCTTACCAACCCCAGTATGGTCCGGTTAATCCTGGTTTTCTAGGAGGTCAAAATATCCCGAATGCAATTCCCATTCGTAGTTATCCTGGATATCCTCCTCCTGGGGCTGGTTTGCAAACCCCAAGTTTCAGGGACCCTAAACGTTAGTTACCATTCATTGCAACTTTGGACTTACCTGACTTGACGCGCCTTACGAATGATCCAATCAACTATCTTCCGTATTGGCTGCCAATGCCGCATAAGTTGCCCAGTGATATTCCGAAATTCGAAGGTAAACCAAGAGAGGACCCGTCGAACCATGTGATGACTTATCATCTCTGGTGTGCGTCCAACTCCATTTCCGATGATTCTATTCGTTTATGTCTGTTTCAACGCACTCTAATTGGTCTTGCGGCCAAATGGTATATCGAATTACCGCGAGCCACTTTTTATGATTTTAATCAGTTAGCTACCTCATTTTAAACTCATTTTCAGTTTCTAGTCAGATATGACAATGGCGCGGAGCTATTAACTTCGTTAAAGTAGTCGACGTCCACTTACATCTCAGATCATATCCATGAATGGAGACGTCGACGACATTTAGTGAAGGTTTATATCCCGGATCAGATCTTAGCTGAGTGGTTTGTAAAATCCTTATTGCCCAAGATCACTGAAGATGTAGCTAAAGCCGGCGTAGTTACTGAAGAGCAAGTCATTGCTCAAGCGCAATACCTCGACTTAGTTTATACTCAGTCAGGTACGTTACACGAGAAGATCCCCAACCTACCTAATCAACATCAAATCGTTGCTGCTCCTTCAGGGTCTCATGCCGCTGATGGTATGATTGGCACGGTGAATACTAAAAGTAAGAAGAAATCTTCTAAGAATTCTTCTCCTATAATAACCTTGCCAGATTCTCTGACAGGAGAATCTTCTGCGGAACTTTCCGCCAATATTCACGTTGTAGAATCTTCTACAAGTAAACCAAAAACTGGTGGTAAGAAGAAAGGGAAGAAGAAGAATAAAGAGAAAAATTCAAAAGATAAACCCAAAAAAGCGGAACCCACTGATGAAATATGAAAACCTCATTATCCGTGTCTCATTTGTGATGAAGACCATTATACGAGAGACTACCCTCATCGTGCAGAAGTTGCAAAAATCATCAAAAGTTCCCAAACTCCTACTGTCTTGAAGGATCCTTTTCCAGCTCAAGATAGTAAGATGATAGGTTCATCCTCCAGTGCCAATGAAGAACCCATATTGATGATGTCTCATGTAAGGATTGCGACTCGATCGCAAGATTATGGTAGTAAAAGTCATGTTGATGGAAAGGAAGCAGAATCTTCTCACTCAAATCCATAAACCTCAGCTCCTGGTTCCGATCCACTATAGATCAAGAGACCTAACCCGGACTTAGCAATCAAACCACCCACAAAGGATGTACTTCGAAAGTCTGCTTTCAATCCACATGCAAGAGCGGCTCAGAATTACAACAGTGTTGAGGATTTAGCTATTTCACCCTCAGCAATGTCGGCTTTGGAAGTGCTGCAATCATGTCCAGCACAACGCAAATTACTTTTGTTGGCTATAGGAGCTCTTGACGCTCAGGACCCGAACCTTATAATCTTCGATCTAGAAAATAGTGCACCACGTCTCCCCCATCAAATGGCTATCCAGATTCCAGTGATAGTGAAAAATAGACCTGTTCATAGGACTGTGATTGACGAGGGAACTTCCACGTGCATTATGTCGATACAGTGTTGGAGATCGCTTGGTTCTCCTTCACTAAATCAGTCCCTGACAATTCTTAAGGCCTTTGATGGCCGTGGTTTCATCCTTTCGGCATTTTACAGGATCTACCTATAGGGGTTGAAGGAAAAACCGTTAATCTAGATGTGGAGGTGGTTGATGCCCCTCTAGATTACAACTTTCTCTTGGGTCGTAGTTGGTCTTACACTATGACAGTTGTTGTCTCATCGGTCTTTCGGCTTATAAAATTCCCTCACAATGGAAAGATCGTGACTATAGACAAGTTGTCATACTTTTCATCCAACCTAGCCTCTGCTGAGAGCATTCAGCATGTTGGCAAAGCAACGATCCCTTATAAGGATGTTGGTGTAGGGTTAGTTAAAGATTCCGGTTTACCGGGCACTTTTCCTTTCCCTCCTATTAACGCATCGTCTTCTACTGCAACCATTCATATGATTTCATCAGGAACCATCATTAATGATGATCCTTGGATCATCCCTTCTGAAACTGCGATAGACTCATTTGGTACTCTTATGCCTTTGAGTCCGTATGAACTTGCATATCAAACCATGCAGTCGTTTTCCGACCCAATATCAACCCAAATCGACTTAATGAACGAAGTCAATGAAGACTAATTTTCAACATCAACCTCGGAATCAAAAACATTTTCCGAACTTGTTCAATTAGATGAACAAATTATTGAAATCCTATGTGTTGACGAGTTACCATAGGAAGATCTACATCACAGATCATTTTTACCCAAAAGCGATTGTTTTGAAAATGATTTTTCATCAATCTTTACAACCGAATATTTTAAGGACGCTCAAAATCCAATGAAACATCCTGATTCCAAGTTAAATTTGGGAAATATTTCTAAAACTATTCCCCTTGACATTTCGATTAAGCCTGGAATTGTTGAAAACATTCATATAGGTGCCTCTTGTACAGACGATGAAATTAAAACATACAAGGCCCTATTTCAAGAATTCCGCGACGTGTTTGCCTGGTCCTATGAGGAAATGCCAGGAATTGACCCAGCAATCGTAGTTCATGAAATTAAAACCTACCCGGACGCTAAACCTGTTCGGCAACGTCTGCGTCAGATTCACCCAAGAAAAGTTGTTGCAATTAAAGCAGAAGTTGAAAAACTGTTGAAAGCAGGTTTCGTTTATCCGATCCCGTTAATGAATTGGGTATCGAATATTGTTCCCGTGAACAAAAATCAAGGGACAATAAGAATCTGTATCGACTATAGGGATATTAATCGAGCATGTCCAAAGGACAATTACCCTACACCCTATATCGATCAAATCATTGATGATTGTGCCGGCAGTGAAATTTTCTCCTTTATGGATGGCTTTTCTGGTTACAATCCAATCAATATTCTGCCTGCCGATCAACCAAAAATGACATTCATTTGTCCAATGGGAACATTTTCTTATTGCAAATTACCTTTTGGCCTTAAGAATGTCGGCGCAAATTTTCAACGGGCTATGTCTTACGCTTTTCATGATATAAAACACATTGTGCAACCGTATCTCGATGACTTTCCTGCTCATTCCTTACATCGAGCTGATCACCTCGTCCATTTATGAGCAATCTTCATGAGGTGTAGGCATTATCAGATTCGGTTGAATCCCCACAAGTGTGTGTTTTGCATTGAAATGGGTCAATTATTGGGATTTGTAGTTTCGAAAGCCGGCATTCGCGTCGATCCTTCGAAGGTTGAAGCTATCATCAAATTGCCTCCTCCTTCGAGTCTTCACTAACTCCAAAGTTTGCAAGGGAAAGAAAAATTTTTACGTCGATTTATCCCTAACTACGCCGAGATCACAAAGGGTTTTACCCGGTTGTTGAAACAAAACGCTTCATTCTTTTGGGATGAGATAGCTCAGAAATCTTTTGATGCGTTAAAACATGCGTTGACCCATGCACCGCTGTTGCATCCTCCCAACTACAACCAGGATTACTACTTGTATCTCGCCGCTTCCTATTCCACTATTGGGATGGTGTTAGTTCAAGAGGATGAATTCGGAACGGAACATGTGATATATTATCTTAGTCGCACATTGAATCCCACTGAGTTAAAATATTCACATGTGGATAAATTGGCCTTGGCAGCTGTTCAAGCTGTCTAAAGATTTCATCATCACATTTTGTTACGCAAGACTACGGTTATTTCTGATTGCAACCCCATGATCTACATTTTGACCAAACAATTGCTGGGGGGCAAGTACTCCAAATGGATTGTCATCTTGCAGGAGTTTGATTTGGAATTTGAGAAATCCAAGTCAAAGAAATCTCTAGTTTTCGCGGAAATGATGTGTGACTTTCCCCGTGTTGATTCCGAAACAGTGGCGGAGGAGCCCATTGCAGACGAATCCTTGTTTCTGATAAGCACTTTAGATCCGTGGTATGGAGATATCATCACCTATCTCCAAACCCAAACCTTTCAGCCCGATCTTTCACGATCCGACCGTCGAAAAGTTCGATTCCAATCCCAGCAATACAAAATTATTGGAGATACTCTTTATCGCCTGGGGGCAGACTCTATTTTTCGACGTTGTCTCACTCATGAGGAAGCCAAGAGGGTTTTAAATGACTATCACTCTGGAGCATGTGGCGGTCATATGTCTGGGTATGCTGCTACCCAAAAGATATTGCGCGCTGGCTATTTCTGGCCGTCTTTGTTTAAAGATTCTATTACTGCGGTCCGAAAATGCCACAATTGTCAAACTTTTGATCGAAAGATGCATGCTCCACCTGCTCCTCTTCACCCTATAATTGTTGTTGGTCCTTTTTCGAAATGGGGTATCGATTATATTACATGTAACCCTCACTCGGCCGGGGGGCATGCGTACATTATCCTTGCGGTAGATTATTTTACTAAGTGGGCCGAGGCGATGCCTACATTTGAGGCAGACGGAAAAATAGTTGCAATTTTCGTATTCAATCATATAATTGCTAGGTTTTGTGTTCCACAAGTGATTATTACTAACCATGGGCGTCATTTTCGAAACGTTATGATGACAGAACTTACAGACCAACTTGGATTGCGCCATGACAGTTCAACTCCTTATTATCCACAAGCTAATGGTCTAGTTGAAGCCATCAACAAAGTCTTAGTCATCATGATCCGACGAATCATTAGGATTCATCGGTTGAACTGGCACAACATGTTATTCTCAGCGCTGTGGGCATACCGAACCTCAGTCAAAACATCAACAGGGTTCACTCCTTTCCAACTAGTTTATGGTTTGGAAGCCGTGCTACCTATTGAATGCGAAATCTCGTCATTACAAATGGCCATTGAATTACTTCCAGCTACTTCCGAAGAGGAAAAACGTTTATTATACTTAGCTCAGCTAGATGAGAATCACCACGATGCTGCATTAGCGATCGAATCTCATGCCAAACGTATTAAGGCTCAATATGATCAAAATGTAACCCCTCAAAATTTTTCGGAAGGAGATTTAGTCATTTTGTACGATCAAGCGAATGATAAATTGGGTGCTGGAAAATTCGTGCCTATGTGGCATGGTCCTTTTGTTGTCAAGCGAAAGCTAGCGAAAGGGGCCTATGAGTTGGTAGACTTTGACAGGGTCTCTTTCGGTAAACCCAGAAATGGTCTTTACCTGAAGAGATATTATGCTTAAATCGAGTGTGAAGATTTGTTAGTTTAGGTTAATTTTTCTTTTAGCTAGTGTGTTTTAGATTAAAGTGTGCTTAGCTTAGAGATTGAGTTTTCTGTCGTTATTCCTGCTTATCTTGGTTTTACGTTTGATGTCGCAGATGTCGACGCCTCTTCAAACATATATTGGTTACACTGATGGCGCTTTTCGTAGTACACGAAATATTTCTTCCTCAGCTTGGGTTATCTATTCACCCTCTGACGAGTTGGTATCTATGCATGGGGTAAGCCTCGGTCAAACAACGAACAACATTACAGAGTATAGTGCAGTGGTGGAGTTATTATCTGAATCTATTTCATTTGGGATTCGGAGTTTGATAGTGAGGTTGGATTCCGAACTCGTTGTATTATAGCTTAATAGAGTATATGCCATTAGAAATCCAGTTTTATTAAGATTATTTTTGAGAGTGCGTCTCTTGGAACGTGAATTTGATTACATTGAATATCAGCATATTCCAAGATCTTTAAATACATTAGCAGATAAATTGCTTCTCAAGTGTTAAGTAGACATGTGCGATAATCATACAAGTAAATTTAAAAACATTCCATAACATGTTTAACAAGACAAGCCAATAATAACGATATCATATATATATAGGAGTGTGTCAAAAAATACATCGTCTTCGATCATAGGTTGAAAAACACCTTATGAACGGCAAAAATGATAGATACAAAAAGCAAAATGTCACATGTGACTACATAAGCGATCATCCCATCACTGGTGATGATCTTGATACGAAACCACTGCGCGGGCCACCTTACAAAGGAACCTCCTAAAAGGTTCTGGGACTCCAATCACATAACGCTGAAGCCGACGAGGGATGTCGTCTATGCTAGTCTCGGGAATGTCCCCTGTCAAGCGCTCTAGGTGACTCTCCAACTCAGCCAAGGTCTCTTCTGATTCATCCTGTGGGGCTGGAGCTGGTGCAAGTGGTTGCTTTCTCTCGAAAGTCCGGAGAGCGGCTGGTCGCTGTGGACCCACATCTGCATTTTAAAAATTATTACTATCAGTTTTGAGACGATATAAAAATAATAAAGTAACATTAGGAAAGTGTTGAAAATGATTACCTGAGTCATCCCATTGCTCTCCTGGAGGAAGAGCCATGTCTGGGTCTCCACGAAAGTCAATCCCAACATATGGAAAGTCCTGGATACAGAAAACATGATGTTCCAACCACTAGAAGAACTCAAGTTTGAACCGGATGACCTCGGTCCTCTCGTCAAGATGACGGGCCATGACTGCGACCCATCGCATCAGTCTGGGCTCTCGGGGATGCCCAGCTACAATTATGAGGTGTTACGAGATGAGCATAGGAATCCTCTCCAGGCCAAAGCTGACAACTATAGCACCATAACCAAAAGTCTTTAGCCGCCGGTTCTTGGCCCTGGTCAATTGGCCCTTCACGTTAGCCAACACAGCATCGCACCAGTTGAAAACGGTGCCCTTAAAGCAATCGACTGCCATACGCATCTGGGATCCGATGGCAATGTGTAAAGCGGCAGCCCACAAAGTCGAGTAACAGTTAATGCAATTACCTTCAGTTCAGGAAGGGTTATGTACTTGATGTCTATCCCTTTGTCTCTAGACTGCCTGTTGCAGTACTCTAATCGAAGGCTATCGACGGACTCGCCACCCGCCCTAGCCCCGAACAGGGTCAAGTCAACGCCTCTCTTAGGCAAACCGGTCAAAAAATATATATCTGTCGGCTCAATCTCGAGCTGGTGGCCACCAATGAAGAATCACTGGTCCTGGATGTTCCACCTATCAACCATCCACTGCAAGAAATCCACCTGAGCCCTCATGCCAGGAATGGCCCAGTATTTGTACAGTCCACACACCCTCAAAGCATCAAGCGAAGGATGATGATTCCATCCGGCTGCATCCACATCCTTGTGCTCGCGTTCTCTCCAATCCAGCATGATGTACTCCCTACATCAAGCCAAAAGAACAATTAGCATGCTAGAAAAGTTTTTCTTTGATCCAATTTTGAGAATTTTTGGTTGCAAACCCTTGCGCCGGGGTATGCACCCTGCCTTTAGACACAGTGCGTGGGACCGCACTTTGTCTAAAGGAAAGGTGCGGACCCCGACCTTTTTCCCAATGGAGAAAACGTCGAGGTCCGCAGGTTAGCAGTGGTGGACCTGCGTACCCCGAGCGCAGGTTTTTCACCCAAAAACCCTCCTAAAAAACCAAATAAATGACTAAAATGAAAAACTAAACGGATGAAAAACAAGAGGAGGATGATGTGGATTACCTGGTGAAGATGACGTCCGATTCCGACAGTTGGATTCTCCGCAATCCTCTCGGGAAGTTTTCAAAGCAAAAGCACTATTTCCTCACCCAAATCACAAATGGTAAAAATGAAATGTAAAAACCCCTTTTTATAAGTTTTTTGAGTAAATAAATGCAAATTTGTTTATGTTTCACTTTAAAAAGGTATTATTTCGACATTTTTATCTCTTTCAAGCATGTATGAGTAATGTTCGTGTTTTTGTGCAAGATAATAGGATTATTCAGGTGAAATCGATCATTTTCAACCAGAGTCACCTTTTAAGCCCTTTTCTGACTCCTAAAACATGAAAAGGTTGCCGAGTTTCTCTTTTAAAATCGTTAAAACGAAGATAAAAGACGGTCGATTTACAGCTCTTTTTCGACCGTAAAAACATAAAAAGATCACTGGATTTTTGTCGTTTAAAATTCGATATTGGTTATAAAACGACGTGTCCTTGGTCACTTTTTTACTTTTTCAGATCAAAGGCACTAATAACAAAAAGTACTCCTTGATCGTAAAAGATCAAGCGGTTCTCTCAAGTATTATTTTATACTTTTTCGGGCTTGGGAGACACAAATTTACGAAAAAGTCAAACCTTGGAGTCTTCTTTAGTTTTTTCAGACTCTCTAAAAATGAAAAACGCCGAGTTTCTCCTATATTGGACTCATTAAAATTCGACAGTAAAGGACCTGTTCCATTACAAACAAGAACGAACCACTCCTTCTTAGGGTTCGCATTTAAACTAAGTTGGACTCACCCGAAGGGTTGGCTTATAATCAAGCATATTTTATCCTCCTCAAGCTTGTAAAAAATAAAGAGGTACTTGCCAGAAATGGTGGGGGAAAAGAGAGAAAAACGAGTCTATTTGTCATACTTTATAACCACAACACGACACTTTCATTCACCTGGGTTGGGAAATCCTTTACCTAACAGTTTATCAAACCATATTGAAAGTCTTCAGTCAGTTTCTGGGTATTAACTTTGGGTCAATCATCACCAAACCATCTGTCGTGTCATTATGTGTTCAAGAGCTCAGTGCAAATAAGCCATTCATCTGCAAAATGTCTGTCATCCATCTTGACCATCTCTGAGTTAGTCCTTGCAACTAAATTTCTTCAACTTGATCTATGATTTCGTGTCGTGAGCTTGCTTACGACGAATCGCTTTCTATCAACTCCGACTGATTATCTAGAAATATGATCTAGGAATCTTCAGTACCTTGAGATCTGCATGCCTTAATGGCAGGTTTCTCGAGTTTGACGACAGTTTACATCATCGACTTTCGATCAAAGGATTCTGTGACATGTTCGACATCAACACATCTTATCACATTTCATGGATTGTGTTGAGTACTTTGATAGCCATTGTCATTATTGGTGGTTTCTCTTACGCTTGTTAACAGTTTACATCATTGACTGGTAATCAAGCGGTTTCTACCATGTTCGACTTCGACACATTCAATCGCATGGATAGAATCGTACTATTTCGAGACGTAGAAATGAAGACCCTGGATCTAGTTTCCACCATCCAGATTGCGAGGAATTTTGTATCCATTATACTATGGACTATTCATAAACAGATGGCTGCGCCCATACTGTGTCCACATGTGTCTGTACTTATGATGTATTATGAGATCATTCCTATATCAGAGCAGTAGTTAGTCTTCTAGTCAGTTTTTAGTCTCTTAGTCAGTTTTTATCTGAGTATGGGAATGCCTACCTCAGCGATGATATGATCTCATATGTATATTTTGCATTGAATGTTTTTACAGGTTCCAACCGGGCTCTCCACAAGATGATCCTCGAAATGATAAAGCACTTCA
>APFE031396897.1:0-12111 GCA_000404065.3 Pinus taeda | reverse complement strand
AATGGAAGTCCTAATTCCAGCCGCATTTACCCTTTAGAATGTTCAGCTTTCAACCTCCCCTCCTCTGGCCCAATGCCTGTATTTATAGTATTCTAGAGGAGGTTATTCAGTTCCAACATCAATGGGATACTCCCTCTTTTGGATGGGGTAGCTCCTCTCTTGATGGGATAAGCTCCTCTATCATAGGGTTGCATGAACCATCTGGAGGCGCTCAATACACGTCAAGAACTCTTCTAGAAGGCTCTAGAAGTGACCACAAGTAACTTTTTAAAGATGAAACTTGCGACTTTTGACCTTTACAGGGGTACGCACCCTAGCTTTAGTATACAGAGCGTATTACTACGCAGGTCTAATGTATTTGGAGTGCGTACACGCAGGCAAGTTAGAGAGAACCTGCGTACCCAGAGATAAACATGTTTTTCAAGTGACTTTCTCTCTCTTTGAAGTTTTGACATGAAGAGCAGAGGTATGGGGCTTGACAAAGAGGACAATGTGGCTATTGATGAGGCCACATAAACTGCAGATAGTCAAGGTGACAAAAGTCAAATTGACGTTCCAATAGTCATACCCTTAAACAATGACGTAACAATATTTGATTGTGCATATGATAATGATTTTTCAATTGAATAACGACAAGCTAAGAGTCTAACCTGACCGCCAGATTGGATATGTCCCCAAATGACGCTTTAGTGAGAAGTTAAATTACAGACATATACTCAACAATATTGTTGGTGGCAGTACCATGAAAGACTCCCCCAGAAAAAAGGAGTTCTGACTTAGGTGTGTAAATGACCCAAGCAGCTGATGCAATGTGCCGTGTGCAACGACTAGTACCATCCTCATATCGTACGTATGCTAAGGGTAATGAAGACATCTGCATGATGAGAATTATGAATGAGACAAATACTCAAAATACACCAAAAAAATCCAGTCACATCAAAAATAACAAAAACTTATAAATACATATAATTACAAAGCACATGTGTAGTGTAGTACTAGGCATAATAATTTCTCAAATAGAGCCCGTTTCGGGGCTCATCGAGGAGGATTCCTTCACGATCTTGAAGTTCATATGCCCCTTTTGAGAGGGTTTTGGTGACAACATATGGACTAATCCATAAGGGTTCAAGCATTCCTACCCCCAAGAGGTCATGTTTTTCATCATATAGTAAAACAAGATCACCTTCTTGGTAAGAATGAGGCTTGACCTTTTTGTCATACTAGGCTCTCACCCGTTGCTTGTGGTCTTCGAGTGTCAATTCAACATCTTGATGGGTTTCATCCAGTTGATTGAGGTATAGTAGGTGCTCTTCTTCGGCAGTGGTGTCGGGCAAGAGTTCAACAACAATTTTTAGGGAAGGAATCTGACACTTGATAGGTAAAACCACTTCTAGGCCATAAGCTAGTTGAAATGGTGTAAATCCTATAGCGGTTTTGATTGAGGTTCAATATGACCACAACACATGATATAACATTTAGTGCCAGTGGGTTTTGTGATTCCCTACTAATCTATGGACCATGTTATTTAAGATGTCATTAATGGCTTCTACTTGGACATTATCTTGGGGGTAGTAGGAGGGCAATTGGTCTTGGTGAAAATTGAGCAACAATGTTAAGTCAGACATCATTTGATTCTGAAAATGAGTCCCATGGTCTGTAATGATCGTGTGGGGCACACTGAAATGAAATATAACTTGATTAAAGAGGAATAGTGTCACAATTTATCCATTGGCCCGGAATGTGGGAAGGGCTTCAGCTCATTTCGTGAAATAGTCCACAACCACAATAATGTAGTTGTGTCCAGCAGAGGAAGTGGGGTTGTGTTGGGCCTTAGTTTTGGTCTTATTTTTGCTCTAAGAAACTTACAAATCCATATATTTACCATCCATTTTCACTTCATTCATCCCATTTTGATGTATATTTGATATCCATTCAGGTATTTAATTTTAATTTTTCAATTTCTAAAGTTTTTATGAAAGTTTGATTTTAAGTGCAAATTTGGCAGATTCAGAAATTCTCGTAATAGCTCTATGGTTGATGTGGTTGCAGGATACTTGGGCATGAATTGAATGCATGGATGGATATCTTGGGAACTAAGACTAAGCCATCTATGCTTAGTTCGAACAGAACATGCTTTATTAGGCCCATTTGGTGCTAGTCAATCATGACTAGTCATTCAGAAATCCCATAGAAATAGGGCAATTTTGAGATTCTATGGGATTGGTCATATTTATTGGGATGGGAGTAGTGAATTAAACCTATATAGATGGATTAGAGTAAATGGGTTTGTTAGAGTGAATATAGATCAGTTTGTTTCATGAGACTTCTTATTTAAGAGCCACAACTTTGATGGCTTATGTATTGACTTATTATACTTTTATGCTGTGACACTTTTGGATTGAAGAGTTAATTTGAAGACTTGTGCTATTATTATTTTTCTGCTCAATGCTATGGATGTGTGACTAAATTTTAGCTTCTGATATCACTTCTCAAGTGTGCAAGGCAAGGGTGGAGGGCCCCCATTCCAAGCTAAGTACACTTCTTTGTTAACTAGTTTTATTTCTTGAAATCTGTTTATTGTAGAACTGGTTTTTCAAAGCTTTACTTCAGATTGCTTTATAGTTCATGCATGGTCATTGATTGAATTAGTTCTTAGCTTATTCATCACTTTATTAAGTTGGAAAAAACCAAGTGTTCAAGTTGAGCATCCCTTCTACTAAAATGATGAATTAAAACTAGTTTCCTTTGTTTGCATGCAAGTAGTTTCTTATTGTGATTTTGGTATTGAGATGAATGAATTATGATGAAATACCTTATGTGTCTCTTAACTTAATAGCTTCTTTCATTAACAATTTATCTATCTTAAGTTCTTGGTTTTAATCTCTGATTCATTAAGTGGTAGTTGAGGCAAAGGTGGACTTCTTGAGTCAAGAACCATTTCAATATTTTTCCTCTTCTTCAAACTAATTGAATTAGAGTTGTAGGATGTATTGCTTTAAGCTTTTGAATAACTTATCTTTCAAGGTTTGATTACATCTGATCTTCACATATAGTGAACTTTCCTCAAAGCATAAACAACCTGGATTGATAAGAAATAATTGTGTTATTTCGGTAAACAAATTAGCTCAACATTTTGGCGCCGTTTCCGGGGAGGCAAATATCAGCATAGTCAATAGAAAGATAAATTCGAAATCAAACAAAAACATTAGTTACATCCATTTTTAATTATGTTTATTTATGCCTAGATATAGAGATCCTCAAGGTAGATTTATTAAAAACCCCCCACAAATAGAGATAGGATCATCAAACACCCCAGTTATTGGTAATCCAATAATTGAGGAATTGGCAGAAAAACAAAGAACTGGACAAAGATTAACTTTGATTGAGAGGCAAACTTTGTTAGCTTTGGAAGAAAAACAAAAACAACCATCAACTTCAGGAAAACAAAAGGAAATTATCAAAGGAAAACCACCTGTCTTTCCATCTATAAATCAACCTGTCTTTGAACAACCTGAATCTCCACCTAAAATTGAAACAACTAAACCAATGGCAGAAGAAGGACATGGATCTGTTATCTTCACTCCTGAACAACGAATTGAGTATGAAAGACAACAAAGTGTATGGAGAAGAAAAAGAGAGGAGGAGGCAAAACAAGAAAATGATAGGAATATAGAAAATGATCGGAAAAGACAAGAAGATGGTAATGATCAAGAGGCTACCTTTGGATTTCCAATAGTAGAGACAAGTGCAATATTAGGAGAAGAAGTGAAAATGAAAAATATTCCACCTTCTGTATTGCCAAATTTTTATGGAATGTCTACAAAAGATCCTGATGCTTTTATGCTTGAATTTCATATTCTATGTAGAACATATGGATACACTGATGACATTCATAAACTTCGTCTTTTTCCTGCAACATTAAAAGCAGCAGCTTTAAAATGGTTCATGGGTTTAGGAGAGCAAACAATAAATTCTTGGGATGAGATGAGATCAGTCTTCCTTAAAAAATATCAAGCTTATTGTAGATCTAGAGATTCCATGGAAGATGTTTTCAAAATGACACAACAAGAAGATGAAATTTTAGAGGAATATTTGGAAAGATCTGCATATAATCTACAAAAATCTAAACAACACTCTTTAAATCAGGAAACCATTCGAACAATCTTTCTCAAGGGTGTAAGGGATGAATACCTTGACATTTTGAATGTAATGGGTAAAGGAGACATTTCAAACATGCCATTCGAAGAAATTATTGAGTTATGTCAAAAATATTCTACAGGAAGACCAAAAACTGGAAAAAGAGAAGTAAGTTCAAAAGCAGCAAAGTCAGCTGTAGGAGGGATAACAAGAGCTGAAATAGGAAGCTTATTGGAAAACTTCAAAACAGACCTCTTAAGTACATTAGGAACACAAGTAGATGTTCTAAAGGAAAACAAGAAGAAAGAAGAACAAGAACAAGCTCTAGCAATCTTTTGTTCCAAATGTAGAAAGAAACATCCATTAAGAGAATGTCCTTTGGATAGTATTCAGGTATGTGGTCTTTATACAGAAAATCATTCCACAGAAAATTGTCTAAGATTAAAAGAATTACAAATGAACTCAATGGAAGAAGTGCCAGGAATAGAAGGTTTTTATTATGTAGCACCACGAAGACCATGGCAACCTAGGATGCCTCAACAAAATCCGCAACAATTCCCTCAACAAAATTACCTCTATCCACCTCAAAATATTTGGACCCCTCCAATGCCATGGAAAGCTTGGCCTCCACAACAATATCCACAACAACCTGCACAAGGTTGGAGAGGATATGGTTATGGAAACCAGCCACCTCACCAGTATCAACAACACTACCAACAAAAATACCAACAGCCATTTCCATATCCGCAATATCCACAATCCATGCCATTTCCGCAACAAAATTCTGCATATCCACCATCCATGCCATTTCAACAGCAGAATCCACCACCATTGTTGACCCAACCACAACAGTTACAGCTACCCTCAAACCAACCCAGACCAACTCAATTGCCAGCCTAACCAGTGGCAAATCCGAATAATAAAGTTGACAAGTCTGCATACACTGTAGAGGAAGCAACATATTTTCTGACATATTCTATTCTTCCTCTAAATGATGTCCATTTAAGGTCTAGAAAGGTGCTTAAAAAGGATTCTCCACCAATCATAGAAGAGCCAACTGAATAAGGAGAATCACCTGAAACATCACAAACTGAAATACAAATTCAGAAAGGAAAAACAATTACAACTCAAACACCACCTTATCCTAAAAGGTTAGTGGAACAACAAAAAGAAATAACACTTCCTGAATTTGATATTTTAGATGAGTTAAAAAATGCTTATGTAAAAATTTCATTGTTGAAGGCAATTAAAGAAATACCAATATATGCTAAAACAATAAAGGAATTATGCATTAAGAAATCAGGGAAAAAGAAAAAGGATCCTACTACAATCCAAGTCATTGGTAAACTATCAAGCCTCATGTCTACACAAACTATTGTAGAAAAATATATTGATCCTGGTATCCCTATGGTTACTATATCAATAAATAATTTCTCAGTACCAAACACATTAATAGACTTGGGAGAAGCTATAAATGTAATGACAATGG
Organism: Pinus taeda; assembly: GCA_000404065.3. NCBI lineage: Eukaryota > Viridiplantae > Streptophyta > Pinopsida > Pinales > Pinaceae > Pinus > Pinus taeda. The sequence goes on along the minus strand of APFE031396897.1, from coordinate 6,485 downwards.
AGACAATGAAAACTCTGCATTTAAACAACATTAGATCAACTTCTACAATTTTAGAACTAGCAGATAGATCTAAAGTTGTTCTGGAAGGAATATTAGAAGATATCATAGTCTCTTTGGATTCATGGGAGTATCCTGTTGACTTCCTTATCTTGCAACCAAAAAAAAATTTGGGAGGACATCCTCTAATCTTAGGCAGACCATGGTTAGCTACCGCTGAGGCCTTCATAGGATGTAGATCAGGAAGCATGATTATTTCACATGGAGATGAAAGGAAACACATTGCCCTTTATTCACCTACACAATCAACTTCTTTAGAATCAGTACTTGAAACTCAAGAAAAGCAGCAAACTAAATCGGTTTTAACTATAAATCAATTCTTTGACTTTAGAGAAGAAGAAGAGAATGAAGACTTAATGGATCTTTTCATTTCAAAACCAAGTATTTTAGAGTAGCTTAGAGAAGTCCAATATGAAGCTGCAAGTGACCTTTTGAATCAATGTTTTCAGGAAACTTGTACTGTTCAAACTTTGCGGAATTCTTTTATAGATATCTTTCCTATAAAAACAATCTCCAATCCAACAATAAAAACAATTGAGGTATATCCTGGAAAACATTTAAACATTGGAAATCAGTTGCAATCAGCACAAGAACAAGAGGTAATTGCATTATTACGAAAATACTCAAAAGATTTTTCCTGGGATTATACTGATATGGAAGGAATCCATCCCAACACATGTATCCACCACATCTATACAAATGATCAAATCAAACCTGTAAGGCAACCTCAAAGAAGAATGAATCCCATGATGAAAGAAATAGTGAAGGAGGAACTGCAAAAATTGTTAAATGTTGGATTCATCTATCCTATTTCAGATAGTCAATGGGTTTCTCCATTGGCAATAGTACCAAAGAAAAATGGAAAATGGAGGGTATGTGTAGACTATTGAGAATTAAATAAAGCCACACTAAAAGATCATTTTCCTCTACCATTCATTGACCAGGTGTTAGACTCATTAGCTAGAAAGAAATTTTTCTCCTTCTTGGATGGGTTTAGCGGATACAACCAGATTAGAATAGCAATAGAAGACCAAGACAAGACAACATTTACTTGCCCATGGGGAACCTATGCATACAATGTCTTGCCATTTGGTTTATGCAATGCACCTGCAAGTTTCCGAAGAGCAGTGCTTGCAATGTTTGCTGATCTAGTCCATGAATGTGTAGAGGTTTATATGGATGACTTCACAGTTTATGGAAACACGTATAATAATTGCCTCAACAATCTTGAGAAAGTCTTGAAACGATGTATAGAAACAAATTTGTCATTGAGCAATGAAAAATGCTATATGATGTTGACAGAAGGTATAGTTCTGGGGCACCATATTTCTGCTTCAGGAATTAAAGTGGATCCAACAAAAATCCAAGTCCTAGTTAACCTAATGTCACCTACAACACAAAAAGAGGTAAGAAGTTTTTTGGGCTATGCAGGCTACTATAGACGATTCATTGAAAACTTTAGTAAAATAGCCCAACCTCTCTTCAAACTATTAGCAAGAGATGTTGAATTTCAATGGACAAATAGTTGTCAAAATTCATGTCAAATATTAAAAGAAAAATTGTCAGTGGCAGCCATTCTCCTTGGGCCAAACTGGTCTTTTCCATTTCATATTTCAACTGATGCATCTGATACTGCGATAGGTGCCTCTCTTAGGCAGAAAGAGAACTTGTTCAATTATGCAATATACTTTATAAGCAAGAATCTAACACCTGTAAAATTGAACTACACAGTCACAGAGAAAGAAATGTTAGTCGTTATACATGCAGTAAACAAATTCAGGCACTATATAACAAGATATCAAGTTTTCATTCATACAGATCATTAAACACTCAAATACTTGATGAATAAACCCATCACCAATGGAAGAATAAAAAGATGGTTACTGTTATTGCAAGAATTTAATATCACCATACAAGACCGTCCAAGCAAGGAAAATCAAGTGGTTGACTTTCTGTCCTGCATACAATCACCCAATGACCCAAATCCGGTTGTAGACAACTTTCTAGATGAACACCTGTTTGCCATAATAGTAAAAACACCATGGTTTGCAGACACTGCAAATTATTTATCTTCTGGAAAGTTTCCAACTCAATTCACTAAAAAGCAAAGAAGAAAAATTGTTAGAGAAAGTTCTAGGTATAGTTGGGTAAATGGTGATTTATTTTATACTGGTTCAGATCTGATGATTAGAAAATGTGTGCGAGAAGATGAAATATTTGACATTCTGAGAGCATGTCATGATGAACCATGTGGTGGTCATTTTGCAGGCAAACGAACAGCATATAAGGTGATGCAATTGGGCTATTACTGGCCATCCATCTTCATAGACTCTAAGGCATATGTCAAGCAATGTGACAGTTGCCAAAGAACAGGGAGACCAATCACATTAGATAAGATGCCGCTCAAGCCACAGGTCCTCATAGAACCATTTGAGCAATGGGCACTTGACTTTGTTGGACCTATTAATCCACCATCAAATGGAAAGAGGTACATCCTAGTATGCACAGACTATGTAACCAAATGGGCGGAGGCCAAAGCAGTGAACAGAGCAACAGAAGATGCAGTGGTCACCTTTCTCTTTGAAGAAATCTTTGTAAGATACGGAGTACCTAGACAGATTGTAACAGATCAAGGGGCACAATTTACATCAAAGCTGGTACAAGATCTAACAGAGAAATACAAGATCAAACACAAGAAGTATACACCATATCACCCTCAAGCAAATGGCCAGGTTGAATCAACAAATAAAGTCCTAGAAAATATCATGACTAAAACAGTACAGCTGAACAGAAGAGATTGGTCTGAAAAGTTAAAAGATGCACTATGGGCCTACAGAATCACATGGAAGAATACAACTAGTTTTAGTCCATACCAGTTGGTATATGGCAAAAAGGCCTTATTGCCTATAGAGTTTCAGATACAAACATACAGACTGGTAGCTGAACTAGGACTAGACCTGACTGAAGCACAACAACAACGGATCATGGAACTGAATCAACTAGATGAGCATCATCAGCAAGCCATAGAACATACCACATTGGTGCAACAACAAAGAATGAAGTGGCACGACAGATATATCAAAACTAAGACATTTCAAAAGGGACACTGGGCCTTACTTTTTGACTCCAAATTCAAAGACTTCAAAGCAAAGTTCACGACACACTGGCTAGGCCCATATGAAATTTAAGAAATCTTTGATAATGGAACAGTAAGGATCAGAACAATCGACCAGGACTCCACCTCATTTGTAGTGAATGGACATAGGCTCAAAGTTTATAATAGGCCTATCAGTAAGGAAGCATTTATGAAACAACTGGTAGAGGATACAAAATTGGAAATTATGGCACACCAGGCTCAGCCATCTTCCAGTCTTGTAGATGAATTAAGAAAAAAAAACGAAAAAATACAATAAAAAATACATAAAAAAATATATATAAAAAAAAACATTTAAAAATAAATAACTTGTTTTCTAGTGAAAACCAGGAAACTGGCACCAAGAAAACATGAATTCATAAGGGAAAACCAAGGCAACTTAGACTCTATGAATTTTGTATTCTTGTTCTACTGTTCTCACATAATTTCGATGCAGGAAACTCTCCACAGACAACTGACTTGAGGACAAGTAAAATCTTAAGCAAGGGGGAGCATTGCATAAGAACTTTAGCTGGAAAGCTGAAGTATAGGTGGAACTTGTATTGTCACTAGAGGGACCTGAAATGAGAAATCATTACAGAGGGACCTGAAAGACCTGCCAATGACAAAACAACATGTACATATTCCATAAGCATTGCAGAGGGACCTGAGTTAAGAAATCGTTACAGAGAGACCTGAACAACAATTCAAGAACCAGAGCATGAAGAACAAGGAGCAGCAATAAAGTTTACTTTTTAATCCATCTACAACATTTGATCAACTGATTTCATCCCACTTGTACAGACATCATCCAGGGGAGTATATGTATAGTCATTTTGTGCTTGAAAATTCAAATTTTTCTTAGAAATTTTTAGTCTTTGTTAAGTTGAAATTAGTACCTGAGGATATTCATTATCATTTCATATCCTATGTTCGTTATAACCCCTATACATCATATTCTATTTCATCCATACATATCCATACATATTCCCTATAACCCTAAGTATTTTTCTTTAGACGCATAAAAAGACCAAACTGGGACAACTTTTCAACCTTCACATACAACTCAAGAATTAGTAATGGTGATAATTTTAAATATGACCCAAGATGGTCATTTTAAAATTATAAAGATGTGCATATAAGCAAAGTAAGCAAAGAAGTCATGCGCTATATGAAAATCCATATATGCCATATGCCAATATATGTACTATAGTCCAAATGGTTATGCGCTATAGTTAAATGGTGAAATAAAGATTATATACATATATCCCAAAGCGCATATATATGATATAAGGAGAAGGCCGCGTGCAAAAGATATGAGGTAAAGCGCATGTATATGATATAAGGTAAGGTGTATAAGGAGAAGCCCGAGTGCAAAACATATGGCAAGAACACGCACAAAGACAAAGTTGTGATTGCATATGCGGTAGCGGAGTATTGCATATGAATTAACCGATAATTGCACATCACTCAAACTCATTACATAAACATGGTTATAAACACACGACAGCAGCAATCATGTTGTATGCAGCCAAGGGTAAACAATTAAATCAAAATACATCAACAAAACAACAAGCCCGGCCAGCACACAGGTACGGGGTAAACACTGTGGCGTGACGACTATTTTCTATTGGACTGTGCGCTGTGCAGGAGTTATGTGCATACATTCAATTTAAAACTATGATTCAGCCATCCTCATGACACAGTCGGGCGACTGGTCAACAGGACACCCATACCTCTCCATACTTTGTAGCACCAATGAACAAAGTGAATAGTACACCCACGAAACGGTCATAAACTGACCGACGGTTCTTGCACTTTTCAAACTCATTCTTCATTGCCGAATAGCTCAGAGAGATGGTGTTTGGAGCTCCAAGCTAGTGAAAAGGAAATTGAAGCGGATTTGAGACGATTTAAGAAGGGAAATTTCCCGAACTTAACGCCGAGTGATCACTAAATTCTCGGGATCCATTCAGGTAACGGTGTAGTTTGTTTAAGCTCGACAACTGTGGAATGTAGCTGTAAACTGCCTGTAATTAATAGTTAATGATTTTGCCCTCACCACCAGTCCGTTGAATGAAGCAACAAGGATTTGGAGCACCGTTTCACACTCCTCAGTGCTCGTTGACAACCAGGTAACGCTGAAAACACACATTAACTCCAGCAATAAGTCGGTTGACAGCAGTTAATGAATATGGTGATAAGATTCACTGCGTAAATCATGGCATGAAACACTAGTAAATAGCACAGAATTTAAGTTTAAACTTGTTGCATGGATAACACGTTAGGAGTATAGGATCACATGTGAAGTTTTGTGAACCAAAACGGAGTGCAGTATTGTCAATCACAACAAAGTTCATAAAACAGAGGAAGCAGAGTCTACTTCATAGCGCCAAAGATATGATATGTTTGTTTTGATTGCGCGTTGTTGGTTGATTGAGCATTGTTTTGATTGCGCGCTGATACACATCCTTTGTTTGCTGCGGGCTGTCATTCTTTATACAATTGATATATCATATGCCTGTGTATGGAAATGGCCTGTATGGTGAGCAAACATAATGGATGTGTCTCAGTTATGAACCTTTTTTTTGCCACTGAACGTCTTTGTTTTGACTAAAACAATGGGTTGAAGTCTGTGTGGGCTGAAAGAGCTGTGTCAAGGTTTAAAAGAAGAGCTATGTAATGTCTAAGACCGAGCGCTGATTGCCAAAAAGAGCAAAGGCCGAGCCATTTAAAAATTCATTTTAAATGTGCTATTTGCGTTTTCAATTTGAGGCCGAAGCACTGTTTTTTTCAATATTTTAAGCAGGCCGAGAGCATTTTGTTGATTTTCAAATCTTTATGTTGAGGCCAAGAGCCATTTGAATGAGCTTCTTGTATGAACATAGTTGAAACATTGTTTGTTTTTAATAATTGTATATGCACAGTGAACATATAGCTTGATTTTGGTGACAGTGTAGGGTAATGGGCATACATGGAACAGTATGAGAATAATGCCTAAACAGATACATTAGAAAACTAAGAACCCTTTTATGAAAAAAATGGTTTTCATATGTAGTTTGTTTACCAGAACAGAGTTTAGCATATTGACAGGGATATACAGGTGTTTGATTGCTTGAACAGGGATTTAAAACAGTGCTGCTGCAGAGAGAGGGTAAACAGAGGCTGAAGAAATTAAAGTTAAATTGTTGTGAAGAAGTAGGTAAGCTTCTATACTTTCAAAATTTCATTTTGAAAAGAACAAATAGTCATAAAAATTTTATTGTCAAGATGAAATTAGTAACAGCAGAAGCAT
>APFE031396885.1:0-17138 GCA_000404065.3 Pinus taeda | reverse complement strand
AGTTTTCTGATATCCTCGTCCATTAATATGCTTTTCTGCTTCAGTCGTACCCGATCTTCTTCGAGTTCACGAAGCTCAAGGTTCCCTCACTGAATGGCTTCTTGAATCTGCATATGTTCACCCTCGCATAGCTGCATAATCTCATCGCTCTAGTCCTCGCGTGCTGTCGCCATTATCAGAGTGATTGCATGAGGATTCTTTCCCAAATCTACGGCCTTGTCTTTGCTCGTCGCCTTCAGAACCCTTTCCGTGCTTAGGTTTTTGCTTATGGCCCCATAGGCCCATTGAACCGTTGGTACGCGCAAGTCCCAGTCAGTTCGTCTTGCCTGGTGAACTTTGTTCATGATTCCGTATAGCTTTTTGAATGCTCCGTCGTGTAATATTTGTGGAGTGCGTCGCCTTCCCTGCTGCCGCGTCGGGTTCTGATTTTCGATCCTTAGTCTGGGACGTGCTTGCACAACACACGTCTGCACCCATCGACACAAGTGGGCGTGCAAACTGCTGCGTCCTGGATGCCCGACTCTCGTTCATCGCTGGGGACTTCCAAATCATAAGCGCATCTGTCTTCTACATTCGCGCTAGTTTCCAATATTTTTCTGGTGTGTATTCCACCATTGTGCGGGTGTCGCGTGCAACGCCCATTCCAGCGCATCGTACTGCTACTGTTCTGGTACTGCACTTTCAAATTTGTCTAAGAATTCATCCACTCTTGTTACCCCATCGTATGTTGGCAGTTCCCTTGCTTTGGTCGTCACGCACCGCAGTGATCTAATCATCATGTTGCAATTCAACGTTGTTACTTTGTGCAATCGGTTATGGCAGCATTCTATTTCTTCATCTGAATCCGAAGTACAGGAACTGTCGCGCTCCCATGAGATTCTCCCATCTGCTGTCGGGTTCACCCGATCCTGGTCTTGCGCTGTTATCTCGTAAATGCAATCCAGCTCATCGTCGCTGTCATCGTCGCACATAGGTTCAGTGTAGCGCGCTCCTTCGGCTGGATCTAGCGGAACTACTACGTGTAGAGACTTTTTCTCGAATATCATCTTCTGCTTCTTCAGGTTGATGACTCCATTCATATCAGTGGCCCAGTCTATTCCTAGCAACGCGGGGTAAGGGTTGCTATTATCCACAATCTTTATTATCTCAAAGTCCGTCTGCGTGCTCGCGCCTTCGATATCCACTGTTACCCCTTGCAACCTCCCCATGGGAAAGATCTTTTGTTGGTTCGCCATCTGTAATTGAATAGGGGACCACTGTAACGTGGGCGTGCCCATGCGTTCCTATCTTTGCTTTGGTAACACATTCGTGCCCGAACCTAGGTTTGGGATTACCTAATCCATTTCATATTCGTCAATCTACGCCATCAATCTCATTTCCCTCCCGGTGCGCAATGCATGCTTTCCCAGTTTCCAGACTACGCGTGGTTCCCCTAACCCTGCCCACCTAGTTATCAACTCCTGTAGTCCTTTAACTGCCTTATTGTCGTGCATCAGTTTCATGCATGTCTCTAAGGTAGTTAGCATAGAAGGATCCATCCCTGTCTCTGGTTGATCCTTACTACCTGAAGTAGAGGCCTCCGCGAAGCTCTCCTTAGCTTCCATAAATGTCTCCTTTGTGCGTTCCAAGTCAAACTCAGGTTCCTTTGTAGGAGCCTTGTGAACCCATATATCTTCCTCGGGCTGCTTCCCCTTATCTTCCCCTGTGGTAGCACCACTTCTGAGCACCATATTCACATTTGGGTCTTCTTCGCGCGGTTCAGACCTCATCATTTGAATATTCTGTGTTGGAGTAGGCTAAAGTACCCCTTTGTCGTGCATCTGTGCGATCAACGTAGGACAATCTACCATTTCATGATCAAACTACTTACAATATGAACAAGATACTCTCGTCGGTTTGGTACAATCGCGAGCGTAGTGCCTTGGTCCTCCGCAATTATAACAGATTAACTGTCCCCGGCCCCTTCCTGGCCCAATTCCTCGTCCTTGACCTCGGCCCCTAAATCCAGCGCACGCCATCCCCGCAGCTGGGTCGAGGCCTCGCGTTTCTATCTGCATTCTATATGTTGGGGTCCTCTCTATCATTAACTCATAGCTGCGACAAGTACGCTCATCGTGGCCCACTGATCTACAAAAATTATAAAACAGTTGCTGGGGAGTCTGCGTATACTTGTGCAACAAGTGACAGTTATCTATTATGTGCTTTCGTCCTATCTGACAGATTGCGCACCATAGCGCGAGTGCCGCACTTGGCCTTGCCTGTGCCTCTGGTCTCAACAACATTGGCACTCCTCTTGCCAAGTAGGTCACGAATACTGGACAGTGGTCTTTTTCATGGCCCTAGCCTTTGCATTTTATGCACCACACTTCTTTGCGTGCCTCTAGCCATGGCGCCCTATCCTGCTTCAAACTCTGCATCTCCAAGCATAGATTCTGCAGCTGCGCGTGGATTTGTTGGACTGCCAGCTCCAGATCCTATATCGGTGTTTCAAGCAACCTCGTCGCCATTTCCAACGCTTCGGCCTGGGTTGAAAGTTTTTGCTGTGACAGTGCCGTCCTCAGGTGTGGTGTCAAAGACGCCACAAACCATGCACGATGCTGCACATCCGTTAACATCATATTTGCCTCGCAGATCGTACTCTTCAGCCTTTGATCCAGATCCCAGGGGGTCTCGCCTGGAAGCATCGCGATCTTTTTAAATTCGATGATTCACTGTGTCTCTGATTTCGACCGGCTAAATTCTCTGTTCAGCGCATTCTGGATCTTTGTTATTCTTGCATTCGGGTGATCATTTGAGTGCTTGATATACCATGTCAGCGCAATCCTGCAGCGCGCTCACCAATGTGGCCTTCTTAATGTTGTCATCGGTGACCCCTTATGCTTCCCGCACAGTGCTTACCACGAACCAGAACTGGTCTGGATCCTCATTCCCTACTCCTCTGAATACGGGTAACTTGATCGCACTCGCCACGCTGAACTGTGGGGGTGGAGGAGGTGGGGTAGGTGAAGTAGGTGAAGCGGGTGATGACGTAAGTGGAGGTGATAACTGTGGAATGTGTTGCCTTATCAAATTGACCGCGCTTCTTGGGGAAACCCGATCGCGCTCTTCCTCGCTCTCTCGCGGAGGTGAAATTAAGGGACTATTTCCTAATCCTTTGATACCTTTGTAGATCTTTCCGCTCCGCGTCGTTTCAAACATCAATGTATTCGCATAACCCGCTTTTCACATAACAACATCTTAATCCAGGTATTCAGGGATTTGATGTACCTACCCCGCGGTCCCTTGAGAAAACGACGTTCTACTTCGCTATAGCTCACGGTCGCGTCTATCGCGAACTCAATGATAAATCCTCCTATTATCCGGTCGAGCCAATGGTCCACGGCCGCGCGATCTTATCTTCTGATGCCTCTAGTCTACGCACTAACTCCTGAGTCCACACTATTGGTTGATCGAGCTTGTACCTTCCCTGGCTATTGGCTAGCTTTTCGATCCACTAGTATAGTTCAGAAGAGAAGGGCGTGAAGAAGATCTCATGGATTTCCGTATATATGTAGCGATTCAGCCACCTCTTCTCGGATATCTGCAGAGTTCTGTTTTTTTGTGTCACGAACTCGTGAAGCTTCTGATCCAACCAATTTTCAATTTCTTTCTTTGTAGGATTCCAGTGTTTCAACATCAGACATCCCTTAGGCAAATCCTGGTCCCGGCAACGGAACCATTTGTTGGCTTGTTGGGGCCTGACCCAGGTTCAGAAGTGATTGAGCCAAACAAATCCCGAAACTACTGGCCCTTTCGGCAACAGTCCGCGGAGTGCGGACTAAGGTTTCACCCGAGGTAGTATGGGAGGGTGCTGGAACTAGGTTTCCGCACCCTAGGTATGTCTTGATGAGGTTTGGAAAGTTTGCGAACCGATCCTGCGTGCTTGAGCTGCTCCGCGTAGCTCTGTAAAGAGCGCGAAGAGACACTGTCTAGATCCTTGATCCTTACTATGTTACTATTGTAGATCTTAACTTAATTGTGTGGGCCCAATATTCTCATTAACCATTCAACATTCATAACAAGTACGCGCACTCATAAACTGTAAAGAGATGCAAAAATATAACAGTAGCATAAACATACAGATCTATGAGCAGATGCACAATATTTCAGAATCAACTTATCTTTTATTAGTCCTCTATTTCAGTACAATCCCAACTCCGCCTTGCACACTCAGTTGCAGGGGTCCGTGCATACAGCGACAGACTCTACCAGGCCTTTGCGCACACAGTTGCAGAGCCTCTTCCTATTCCTACAACCCAAGATTCAGACTTACAGACTCAGAGCGAATTCCTTATTCAAAAACGCATAACACTTAAGATCAAGACTAGCCAAAGAACTCACTTCTACACTTAGAGCCTCACTCTATTTATACATTCCCATGGTCCGCGGACCATGGGTAGGCCGACACATTCTATATTAATTTACAATATTTTAGGGCGGACAACCCTAGATTCTCGCGCTCTATACTCGCATTTCGCAGGATCTTACATTACTTTTGACCAAAACTCGGGCTACAAGCCCCAAAACTCCACTATGGGGGGATCCGCTGCCCAACATCTTATGAGTCAGTGTGTGCCTTGATTCCTACAAGGGACAACCCACCTTCATAATTACAGGGTCACAACACTTTTACCTTACTTCATACTAAATGGAAGAATTTTCCAAGAAAGCCCTTTTTCCCTATGATTTCTATCAACCAAGCTTATGCTTGGAGGTTGATTGTAAATGTGCAACTAAGTTAAGATGCCTACTAAGATGTGCAAGTAAGTTTGCAAAAGTTAAGGAAATAATGGAGATGCTTTAAACACAAGATTGCATGAACATGTGAGGTTGTGAAAGGTATTTGCTTTGCCTTATGATAAATTTTTGATATACTCAAAGCAAAATCAAATGAGAAATTGACTTGCATGTAAAGTAAATGCCAATGCTTGTGAAAAGTAAACTCAAGATTGTACTCAAATAGCTTTGCAAAAGAAAGAAAAAACTTCAACTTGAGAGATTTGCTTGACATAAAGTAAATGTTTGCCTTGTAAAGTGAAATTGCCCAAATACAAGATGCATCAAAACATAAGATGTGAATTTGTTGCAAAGTAATGAAGCATAAGTGGACTTTAGACAATGCTCAAGCTAAATATATCAAGTTAAAGAGATTGCTTGCATGAAAATATATTGCTGTGAAATAAAAACTGTAGATTGTAACTTGTAGCAATTAACAATGCAAGAAAAATTGTAGTGAACTTTAGCAATGTAATGAGATTGTATGGTTGTGTTAATTAGCAATTTAGAGCATGCATGTAAGTGAAATGAAAAACAAAAATCGACAAGTCAACGACAAGTCCTCTCCCAAAGTGGAGAGATGGGGATGCCAATGGGTAGAAACCACGTTCCCAAAATCAGAAATTTTATTAATTTACAAGAGGCAAGACACCATGAAGCCTCCTCCAAAGTCAAGGAAAATATTTTACAATGAAGCCTTTAAACTATAAACTTTTCCTTGATAAGTTATTTCTGCAATTGAGGCCAAAGAAGGGCATAAGAAAATTCAGATTTTTACAAGAAGAGAAGAGAGGCTAAGCCTCTTTGAGCCCACAGCCAAGAGAGACAAAATGCATCCCAAAAAGAACGCTTGCTAAAGAAAGCCTCCCAATGCCCATGGCCAAGGGAGAGAGAATTGATCTTGATTTGAGAGCCCAAGGTCCTACACACACTTGTTGATAGTTTTCAAAGACACTCGCAAGTTTTCGCAAGAAACAAATTAGAGAGGACTGCAAAACAAACCAAGTATTAGCTCAATAAAATTACGAAGTATGTGTACAATATAATCTACAAAAGGCTAAACTAAAGTGTATGAGTAAACTCTCCTCTTTGCCTAGCCATGATTTAGCTCTAAAATAGCAAGATATTAGCAAATGAAGCACAATAATTGAGAAATAAATATTGAATTATGAAGCTAGAGATAGGATCCCAAAACTCAAAATAAATCCCTACAAGACAAATTTGAATGATAAGACTATGGCAATTGACAAATGCGGGTTCTCCTTGAGCACTTTCAAAAGTGGGTTAGTTCGCCCAAGAACTTCCCCTCACGCTTGAAGCTTGATCAAAGAAAGATTTTTTACACAACTTCACATGAACAAATTAGATCCACATGGGCTTAATCAAATGCAATGAAGAGAAAATTCTAGAGATATATTTGATACCTACTAAAACATTTTTCAATCTAGAGCAAGTAAATAATCCTTATTCTAATATGAGATAGCTGCATATCAACATAACTTGGAAAGAACATCATGCAAATAATAACATAATGAAGCAAATAGAAATATAAGAGCAAGAACATCAAGAAGTTACTATACACAAGGAGAAGAACACCTCAAATATAACCCCAAAGTCTTTTGTATTAATTTGCAAAGAGTGTACAATCCAACAGAGTATGCTTAAGCACAATATCTCGTATTCCAAATTACATAGTGAGAAAACAAAGCTCTTATTGTATAGAAGCTTGGTCGCGAATCCCAAGGCAAATGATGACAATCCCAAAGAAAATGGGTGACAATCCCAAAGCACCTTCGTGCAAATTTGAATTTCCCAAGTGGCATCATGAATCCCTCAAACAAAATCAAATTCCATGATGAAATGACAAGTGTATATGGGTGGGAACCAATGTGGGGATAATTTCCCACAAAAATTTCCACCAAATATTCTCCCAAATCCTCCCAAATGTGCATTAATTCCACAAATTCGAATTTCCCAGTCAAACGCTGCTAAATTTATGTCAAGAAATTTGATTTCCTTGAGCACATGTCCTTTCCTTGATTTTAGGAGTCCACATCACCTTGAGAATTCACTTTAGCTCCTCCATGATTTTCCACCTCATTTCCACATCATTTAGCATGTGTGAATATTTATTTTTTTCCATTTATATAATTGTTGGCTTAATTTGTTGCCACTTTTTCCACTAAACTTAGAAAAAGTGGGTTTTGAGAGTCTAGAACACATTTTTAACCTCTCAAAGTGTGTCTTAGTAGAAAGTTGAGGTTGAAAGGTGCAATTTTTATTACTCATACCCCATACAACTTCTCTAAACAAGACTTATTACATTTCATATACAAATTTTATTGCAATTTCCGCCCGGCGGGAAATTTTAAAAATTAAAAAATGAACCCCTAGACCTAATCAAATTCCATGATTTGTTGTGTGTGATCTAGTATGGTAATATATATTGACCCTAGACACTAGGACTCACCCAAGGCCTCACCATCAAGCTGTACTACGGCTTTGGGGTATATTTGGAGGAAAAAACTCAGTTAATTATTAAGTCCTCGTAAAAAGATGATAATTAACCAAGTAAAAAAAACTTCCTAGAGTAATACTCACTTGATGATAAGGTCCCAGGCTACCCAAGCCTGTTACATGACTCGACTCCTCGTACTAGTATCACTTTTACATTGCCTTTGCAGGGATTGTGGAATTTGAGTACAATAGAAAATGATAAGAAGAAGAAGTAGAGTTGAAAAACTCTGGTAATATGATATCTTTGATGGTACAAGCAACCTATGATACATCCTTGTGCGTGGAGTCTTCAAATAATCTTCAGGTGCCACTCCAATGGTCAACATGACTAACAGTCAACAAAGAGCAGGTGGAGTCGAGTTCAGTGACCTAATGAAGTTGGTTCATTGATAAAGGTAGAGTTGTGACACTGTAGATTAGGCGCTGAAGGACCGAGCAAATGTGTATAGGGTACGACCAAGGTGTTGATTTGAGATAGCAACATATGTGCTCTAGCCATGAAAATGGGTGGAGAGGCTAAAGCACATGAGATCTCCAAGACCCATAAATGGTTTGGGCAGATTGTACCTGGTTTGGGAAATATTAAAATAATTAATATTTTTAATGGAGTTCCTAAGTCTAAACTTAGGAAAATAAAATATTAATGGATTAATATAAAACTAGGTTAGAAGGTTCAAAAAGTCATGGATCAAGCCAAATCTAATCTTAGCCATTGATTAAAGATGTAATCTCGGTCGTTGAAGGACCAACAGGAAAAGTATAAGAGGCGGCTTGAGGGTCAGTTGGAGAATACACTAAGATCAGTCATTTGATTTTCTAGGGTGGGATTTGCTAAGAAAAGTCGAATTGGTGATCAGTTTGCAGCAAGGGGCAGTGAGTATTGGATAGAGAGGCAGAGATAGTGCTGAGAGAGCAGCGTAGAGGCAAACGCAGAAGCCAGAGCAGACCACGCAGAGGCTAGCTGAGACAATGCAGAGGCCAAAGGGCTTGCGTCATCCACGTAGAGGGCAACGGGAGTGATGCAGAAGGCCGTAGAGGCTGTGCTATGCCTCAGAGGGTTGACGCAAAAAGTTTTGAGGCTAACGCAGAGGCCAGGATGGCTGACGCAGTGCTTCAGTTGTGCTGGAGAGGGTTTCATGGGGCAAATTTTCTGAATATCTGCTTCCGAATAATGAGGTATTACTACCATTATTTTTCTCTGTCGGGTGAGCCAGTTTGGCACCACTTGTACTCAAGGATACACTGCATAATAAATAACCCTCAGAATTGTTGCACCGGTTTTCCCGCATTGGGTTTTTCCGGGGACGAGTTGTCCTAAAATAATGGTGTCACTTGTGTGTTTTCTATTTCTTTCAGCTGTTGATCTTTAGATGGTTGGGACTGTATTGTGTTTATTTCAATGTTTATATGTTTAAATAACTTGTTTGTAATTAACAAGTAGGAGAAATAAACTAGAAGAATACAGATAAAATTTCTAATGGATAGACTTAGAAATTTCAACATGGTATCAGAGCGTGGTTGCAGATCACAGGAGAGTTGAAGGCACTAGCTGAAACAGAGCATTTGTAGTAGAAACCACTGTCCCGAGTGACAAAAGTTGTTCCTTGCAGAAGGGGACAAAACAAGGGTTGATGAAGAGGGACTACGTCATCAGTTCGGGCCAGATAGAGGCTAGCGCAGAGGCTGAGGAGGGCAGAAAAAGGCTCACGCAGAGACCAAGAGGGTTGACGTAATTGGCTAGGGGAGCATTTCAGCTAGTGTCGGGATTGCGCAGAGCCTAGAGGTTCAGTCCTTCAGTGGCTGGGGCATAGGAAGCTATCGTCAGATTGCTGGGAGTGAAGCTGGTGGGGTGCTGTGGGTACAACAGTACCTAACGGGGCAAAACTAATGTAGAGGGAGTCGCTATCGAGGTGGATTTCTAACCAAGGAATCCGGATCACTGTTGTAGGTGCATAGGAGATCGGAGAGGGGCGACTCGACAGTTGGCAGGTGGATTTTCAGGAGGGAAATCGAGACTCAGAGGGAGTATAGCAAAGAACTCCCATACGGGAAGTAGCGACTCAAAGGGAGTCGAAGAGAGAACTTCTAGAGGGAAGTAGAGACTCAGAGGAGTCAAAAGGAGGAGCAGAGAAATGGCCATGAATGGACTGCGGGATCAGGACAGGCTGGACAGGGCATGCAACTTTGTGGTCTAGAAGGCCATGATCCTGTCCATTCTAGATAGACATCACATCAAGGCCTTCGCCTTGAGAACAATGGTGATCCCAGTTGACCTGACTGATAATGAGAAGTACGAGGAGGCAATGGCCAAGGCGAAATGCATCATCCTTGATGGGGTCAAGGATCATGTGGTCCAACATATTGCCGAGAAGGAGACGACAAATAAAATGTGGGACGCCTTGAAAAAGTTGTACCAGCATACTTCTATGCAGAGGAAGATGTTACCTGAGAATCAGCTGTGGTCATACCAGATGCAGAAGGGGGAACAGATAGATCACTTCCTCGGGAGATTGAAGGAGATCTGGGACCAACTGACTTCCATAGGGGCCACACTGGATGAGGAGATGTTGGTGAGGACTGATCTAAATGCAGTCTCTAAGGAGTGGGAGACATTTGTTCAGAGCATTCTGGGCAGGGCGAATCTTCCAGATTGGGAAGAATTGTGGGCGGCTCTTCGCCAAGAAGAGATTAAATGGCTGAGCAAGACGGGAAGTAGCAGCGAAGGAGTCCAGATCAAGAAGGAAGAGGAAGAGGATGCAACTCTGACATTTGCGGGAAAGCTGGAGAAGAGGAAGAAAAAGGACCTCTCCAAGGTCAAATGCTTCAACTGTGGGGAATTGGGTCACTATGTGAACTAGTGTCGGAGGAAGAAGAACGAGGGAGGGGCGTCTGACTCTAAGGCAGCGCCAGCGAAGGCAGAAAAGGAGGTAGAGGAGGATGAAGATTGTGACATGAGTGCTCATGTACCTCTAGAGAAAAGGTGGGGAGACATCGAGCTGTAGTCAGGAGGACTACAGACGATGATGAGCAGGATCCTTGAGGTACCCAACCTCTTGGATTATACTTTGCTACAGTATCCCCGAAGAGAGAGTAGCAGGACTGGCGGATGTCGGTAGAAACGGATGCGGATGAAGCGGCAGCGAGTGCTATAGTGCAGGAGTCCCTAGGCAGCGCAAGGCTAGTAGGCTGCAGTAGTGCGAGAGGCACAGAGAGTGTTGCAACTGTGCGAGATGGCATAGAGAGGTTTGCAGCAGTGTGAGATGCAAGGATTTGTTGCAGCAACACAGAGGCAGTAGAGGGAGAACTTGTTAGTGGCAGAGAGAGCTTCAACATCAGTAGTGTTTCTAACCTGACAGGGATGTGAATAGTTGGGTGGATCAGTTACTTACTTCTCAATAACTGAGTTGCAGTGCAATAGCACGATGCAACATGATGAGAGGGGGTTGTAGTGCAAATGCAGTGTTGGGAGAAAGGACTAGCAGCAGCACGAATGCAGAGGGAGCTGCTGTACAGTTGCAACAGTGGCAGTGGCAGGACCATGGACAACACTATAGGATGTAGCAGTGCAGAGGATGTTGGGCAGGGAGGCCTAGCATCAGCACAGGTACTGGTGTCATATAATCAGAGTGATGCTCAGTGTGGAGTATTACTAGAGCACAGTCCGCGCTAAGAGGGAGTGTTAATTTGGGGTAGCATCGGATGTGCTCCAGCCAAGAAAATTGGTGGAGAGGCTAAAGCACATGAGATCTCCAGACTCAGAAATGGTATTGGAAGATTGTACCTTGGTTTGAATATTAAAAATAATTAATATTTTTAATGGAGTTCCTAAGTCTAAACTTAGGAAAAATAAAATATTAATGGGTATTAATATAAAATTGGGTTAGAAGGTTCCAAAAGTCATGGATCAAGCCAAATCTAATTTTAGCCATTGATTAAAGATGTAATCTCGATCGTTGAAGGACCGACAAGAAAAGTATAAGAGGAGGCTTGAGGCTCAGTTGGAGAATACACTAGAGTGATCAGTCATTTGATTTTCTAGAACGGGATTTGCTAAGAAAAGTCGAATCAGTGATCAGTTTGCAGCGAGGGGCAGTGAGTACTGGACATAGAGGCAGAGATAGTGCCAAGAGAGCAGCATAGAGGCAGAGACGTAGATGTAGAAGCCAAAGCAGGCCACGCAGAGGCTAGCTGAGACAATGCAGAGGCTAGAGGGCTTGTGTCATCCACGTAGAGGGCAACAGGAGTGACGTTGAAGGCCGTAGAGGCTGTGCAGTGCCTCAGAGGGCTGACGCAGAGGCCAAGAGGGTTGATGCAGTGCTTTAGTTGTGTTGGAGAGGGTTTCGTGGGGCAGATTTTTTGAATATCTACTTCCGAATAGTGAGATATTACTGCCAGTTATTTTTCTCTATTGGGTGAGCCAGTTAGGCACCCAGTTGTACTCAAGGATATACTGCATAATAAATAACCCTCAGAATTGATGCATCGGTTTTCCCGCATTGGGTTTTTCCGGGGACGAGTTGTCCAAAAATAACGGTGTCACTTGTGTGTTTTCTATTTTTTTCATTTGTTGATCTGTAGATGGTTGAGACTATATTGTGTTTATTTCGATGTTTATATGTTTAAATAACTTGTTTGTAATTAACAAGTAGGAGAAATAAACCAGAAGAATGCAGATAAAATTTCTAATGGATAGACTTAGAAATTTCAACACAAGGCAGCTGTGAGGAGCTCTACATCAACTAGCTAGTTAGAGTACTTTATTCAGGGTAGATTGGTGGTCATCACGGCATACACCGAGCCCTAGTTGGTGTAGTCTTGTATCAATGGACGTATGAGGGCCATTATCCTTGGTACGAAAGCTCTAGATTGTTGTATTATCAATTTGATTAATATAACTAAGTTGGGTTGTATAAATCTGTAAAAAGTTGTGTATATTTGTGCACTAATAGATTCACCGCTGTATATTGTTCCACTATTGCAAAGTAGTTTGTTGTGATCCTTGGATTTGGTAGCGTCAATGATTTAAGATTCTATTAGACTCCAGTGTCGTGGAAAAAAAATATTGCCTTGAGAGCACATGTGCCCCTAAGATGACAAGGTGCCCCTAGGCTGTCATTGCGCCTAGTTGATGTACGTTACTGTATTTCTCAGGATGTTTAATGATGATGATCACATGAGACCTTTCTGGAGGGGATGGTACACTAGTGTCCATGATGATATCATGCCCGAGCACTATGTTGTCCCTTTGTGATGCTTGGATTGATGACGTTTGGGTGAGGGAGCTTTGTTTGATCACTGGACATCAATTGATGAGGAGATGTGGCCTTCTTAGTAAGATGCACCCCTTGGAGCTATTCCTTGCACTTTTGATGGAGAGACACCGAAACAGAGCTTTGTTTGATCATTGGACATCAATTTGATGAGGAGATGTGGCCTTCCTAGTAAGATGCACCCCTTGAGCTATTCTTTGCACTTTTGATGGAGAGATACTTTTTGGAGGATGATGCTACCCTTGGAGGGAATTTAACTCATATGTGTGGGTTAATTGAAACATATTTTTATGTGTTGTCATTGAGTTAGCTATATTTGGTGGTTGACTTATGACCTATACAATTTGTAATCATAAATTTAATATTATTTTAGGGCTTTTAGGATAAATTTAAGGAAATTCAGCTTGGTTGTTCTCATATAAATAGGGTAGGTCAAATTTTCTTAGATCGTTGGTCACAATTGGAGATCACATGCACTAGCTATTTGTCTTTTCTCTCTTGTGCACTATGGAGCACTAGTTGAGTGAACTTCTTATGGAGGTTGTTGGTTGAATGGTTCTCTCTCTTGGATGATTATGGGTGATTCTTTGATGATATGTGCTAATTTAATGCAAGTTTTTTGAGAGGAGTTTTCGATGGAAATCACATCATAATTCATTTATCGTCGCGTTTCGAACCAACAAGTGTGGTTCGTCGTCAAGACAAGTTGAAGAACCAAATCATGGTTGCAGGATAAATAAAGAGAGCAGGTTATCTAATGGCTACATTTGACCAAGAACAACTACAATTGACTAGGGAACGACTACATTAGACTGGGTAACCAGACAAGACCAAGAGATATGGAGGGGGACATATAATTAGTTAATTAAATAATTAATTAGTTAGTTTTATTTCTTTTGCGATTAAATGCAAATTGCTTGCATTCAACTAAATTGAGAGTAAACTAAGAATTAATTAATAGGCTCTTTTTTAAATCTTTAAAGACTAGAAAAAGACTTATATTAATACTATTATATGAAATAATAAGAAGAAATAATAAATGAGTAATAACTAAATAACCTAATTAGTTAGCTAGTTCTTTGACTAATTCTTAGTTTAATATTTTTTTAACTATATTAGAAATGTGGCAATTTCTATTAGTATAAAAAAAGTCAATCGAAAAATTAACTATTTTCAATAGTTTGTTAATTTCATTATTTATATTTATTATACTCAAGTAACAGGATTAATTGTTACTATTACAATTATTTATCTATGTTGGTATTATCAAATTAATCATTTATATATTATGCTAAAAAAAATAAAAAATAAAATATTTTAGAACCCATTTAAAAATAACTAATAAAATTTCCTTGATTAAAATGAATAAATAAATTACTTAATAAAAAATCAAAGAGAAGAAAGGGAAAAGGAAAACCAATCCAGAGGACGAGGGGGAAAGGACAACACAAGGGGCGGGGGGGTGAGGGTGTGGCTAGGAAGAAAGGGAAGGGATCCAACAACTACTAATTTTCTAGTTGTCATCCCTATTGAGATTGCTTGGCCTTTGCTCAATTTCTATGGCTTCCCTAAATTTCCGATGATGAAAAGGCGCAATCTTGGCAATAACCCGGGCCTCCTCAATACATATGTGATGCTTAGTCTTTTCCACGTGTTCTTCCAGGGGGAAGACAAGTTCTCCCATGTTTTATGTCGGTTGATTGTTCATGAATCCTCTGATTAATAGAGCGACCAATCTCACCAACATAGGGGTTCCTACAGGAACACAGAATAACATAGATACCTTTCATGTCCTTGGGGTCAATAGGTTCTTTTACTGATCTAAGGGAGCTACAGATGGTGTTAAGGGGTCTAAAGGTTGAGGGAACATTATGCTTCCTAAGAATTTTCGCAATCTTATCAGGTGTCCCCTGGATGAAAGGGAGATGAACCCTTGAGACTCGATCTTTAGGGTCTTTCTTGACCAAGGAATTCTTGCTAGCTTTAAGGAAAGCTTTCTGACCTTGGTGCCTACTATAACCATTATTAACAAACACATTAAGGAGATGGGCCTTTTCTTTATCGAGGCTCTTTTTATCAGAGATTCTCAGAGCACGAGTAGCAAGCGTGTTGAGAACACCCAACTTTTGAGCAGGGAAATGATGGGAGCTGGGATGAAGATATTGCTCAGTATGGGTTTTTTTCTGAAACACTTTTTCTATCTTGTACTTGTTGATGAATTAGGTCATCAAAGTTTTGTTGATGTTTTATGGCTCTAAAACTTCCTTGCACATTTTTCATGAAGTTTCTTTTCACAAACCTAGGTTTGGCTTCCTCCTTTTGAATCTCCAAAGAAGATAGAAGGGCATGTTGTCGCTCAAATTGTACACGAGAATGTGACAACACTCAGGGTAGGGGTTGTCACTCTGATCCGTACCCTCTCCATTTAAGTTGTCTCCTAAATGCAGGCTAAGGGGGGTAGTCCCTATGAGCGAGATGATGAACAACTTGCTAAGAACCAACAACTCAAGGAGACACAACTGGATGGCCTAGCAACTTGGTTAAAATTAAGAGGCAAGTATAATTATCAAGCACAATATTGATTAGATTTTCCAAGATTAAGTTTGGAGACTAGTGCCTTTATAGATTGTTCATCCAAGTCACCGGATGAATAGTTGCTGCTAGGATGAAAACTATCCTATATGAGATGCAACACCTAAAACTAGGTGAAATGCAAATTCTTGGTTAATTTTAGTTAGGATGCCTATTCTAGGTGAATCCTTCCTCTCAACTATTTTGAAGTTAGTCTCGAATGTAGGTTGTAGAGAGAAGTTCAAAGGAAGGAGGCTATGGCTTCATTAACGATACCTAACCTAGAGTTCTAACCACCCGAGTGCCTCCGTTCCTATAAGGAATTGCCCACACGAGAACTGCAAGGTCACTGTGTTAACCACAAATGAGGGTCTAAACTTCGCACGCTGGGTGAGAAAGGTGTTACTATCTTCTTTCAACCAAGCTTATGCTTGGATGCATGTTTTAAAGATTCACTTCTAACTTAGGATGAAAATGCAAGATGTGAGTGAATGATGTTAATGAGATTGTACAATATTGCCGATGAAAAGTGCTTAAGATGTGATGCCCACTTGTAATATCACAATGTTAGTAAAAGAAAGCACTTTGAAGTTTATCCAATCAACCCTTATCCAATGAAACAAAATGAATATGTGATGATGAAGAGCACTTGTTATGCAATAAGGAGCAAGAGCACAATAGCAATATCTCTTCAAAATTTGTGTCAATTAAGAGCAAAAGAGATAATATGTTGTCTCAAATTTTTTGATGAGGATTTTATCACAAATGACCTTAAAACCAATAGCTTCAATGATTAGTAGTTTATCCAAGTTGATTTTCCATAATTCCATCAAGCACAATATCAACAAAATGAAAATGCTAACAGTGATATGCAATGCAAAGAGAGACAAACAAATGCATATGAGATGATGCTAGAGAAGACACTCATGTAAAGATGCTTCTCAGAGATGTAGAGACTGCAAGGAATGTAATGCAAGGATGACTAGCTAGGAGATGTTATGCAAAAGTGCAATGATGATGTCAAGGTGCAACTATGCAAATGTTGCAAGTGAGGGTTAGTAGGAAAATAGCAATGTAGCTATGACACCCAAGACCTCACTTGAGATTTAAAAATCACCCAAATGCACCAGACCTTGAAAGAACCTACTGCTATATAGATCAGCCCACAGTCATACTGTATCAGTCCCAACAAACACTCAAAGCAATAGTGATAAAGCTCTTCAAGTTATAGAGTGATATTTTTATAATTTATTAACTTTTTTAGGTGCTCCCTTAGTGCTGTATCTTATGTATCAGGTTTTCAAGAGGACATTTCAGACCCCAGCAATCATATACCAGACCTCGGAAAATACTTGGAAAGTCACCAATAGAAGAGCATAAAGATTGATTAGTCTTTTATGATTAATGAGCAATGTTCTTAGGCTTATGCGATTATATTTTAGAGTGCCTTTAAGATAGTTATTGAGCTCCTATGCCATTGTTACAAACTACTACAGACCTGAAAATTAAAGACAGTGAGAAAAAGAAAGGATAAGAAACAGACCCCTGGGCCTAGAGGCCTTCTTTCAACACCTGCAATGGAAACTTGAAAGATCAGCAATGTTACCTCTTCCAATGACCAAGGCAAACTGTGAAGTATATCACAGTCAAGAGAGATCAGTCCACTGCATATTTTAAGATCAGATTTTCATGAAGCAATGATATTAACCCTTTAGTTATTAGAAGTTCATGAGATGACAACTACAACACTTAGGTTAATTCTGTAATTATTATGTGCTGATCAGAGTGCCTTCGAGCCTAGTGTTATGAGTCAACTTCTGAATCCTGATAACCAAGGTCACTGTAATGAATTGCTTCTGAACTGATGTACAGCCAACAAATAGGCTACAGCTGGAGAGGAAATGAGGATCTAAAGGTATGTGGCCTAGTCTTGGTGGCTAGTAGACCAAAGTGCAGGCTTAAAAT
>APFE031396872.1:62287-96486 GCA_000404065.3 Pinus taeda | reverse complement strand
TTGATGTAGCAGAATCTCGGCCTCCACTCGGATCCACTATCTCACAGGATCAGACTACGATACCCGCCCTGCAAGAAGAAATTGAGTTTCTGAAAGCTCAAATTCAGGATTACCAGAAAGAGATAATAAGAATCAAGGAAGCTTATGAAGCAGAATTCAGTCTGCACGTTTTGGCAAGAGCAGCCTCGGCAGTAGATAAAAGCAAAGATACTGAATATCTTTGTACAAGTTGTGGTGAGATTTATGCTCAGGCAGGGTATAGGTTAGTAAAGGAACCAATAGAGGAAGCCCTCGAGGCTGAAAATGAAACAAAGGAATTTGATGACGATGAAAAACCTGTTGCTACACAAGAACCAACAGGATCTGAAAGCCCTGAGAATGTGCAGATGGACGAACTTGTTTTAGAGGAAGTACAGAATGAGAACCTTGTTGTTACACAAGAACCAACAGGAGTTTCACAGGAAATGCAGAAGGAGAATCCTGTTGTTACACAAGAACCAACAGGATCCTTAGAAGAAATGCAGTCGGTAAGACCCGTTGACACACAAGAACCAACAGGTCATCTAGAAAACATGAAAGACCAAGAACAGGAACTTACTGCTACACAAGAACCAGTAAGTTCCTCAGAGGCTGCACAAGAACAAACAAAGGAGCTTCCCGATGCTATGCAGGACAAAAAGGAAGAGGATACAGAGTCACCCCGGCCTACCCAGACTATTATGAAGGAAGATGCAGATTCACCCCGGACCACCAAAATCAATTTGGAGAACAATGAAGAAGCTTTGATGGAAGATGAAGAAAAATATGCTGGATTATTCCAGCCCACACCAATGGAACAGACAATTTCAGTTGATGCCTATATGAAAACAGAGCCTCCCACCGTTAAAGATGCATGGGTAGAAACAAAAAGTTTTCTGGAGCTGAAACGCATATGGTGGAGAGAATATCATCAATCTCAAGGTAAAGCATTTGAACAACAGAAAGGGACCTGGTTTGATCACGCCTATAAGAACTGGAAAGCACTGGAACAGTGCAGGGCACAGTATAAAGAAATTAAGGAACTAAAACACAGGATGTCCCTGATGTTTGAACTGTGCCAAAGGATGCTCGCAACAAGGAAACCCTCCTTCAACTATGCCACATTCTTAAGGGAAAGGCTTGCATTTATTCAGTTGAAGGCTATCAAGGAGGGGAGACCCTATCAAGTGGTCACAGCAGATCAGTTCATGACAACTTTTGCAGGAGCACCCAAAAATGACCAAAACCTGCTATGCGAATTATACCTCCACAATGAGGCGGTGTCTGAAGAAAGAAACATTAATATGACACCTGTAGTAGGTGATACACAATTGAGAGCTTTCATTTCCTTTCTGGAAAACCAGCTCACCTGGCAAAATGCCTATGTCTCAGGCCTCCAGAACGAACAAAATTGCCTTTTATGGATTCGAGCTGAACCTCAGAACCCCGCAGCCTTCATTTCGCAGCATTTAAAAATGATAAGCAATAATGAGATGAAGGATCATGTTATGAAACTGCGAAAAGAGGTCCTAACAGACTGTCAGCAGTATATAAAAACCAAAGCATCATTGGCTGTGGAAGCAAATAAACTATTTTGGGATAACTGCCCCGCAGAAAGGAAAGGGTATCACCCGTATAACCCATCAAATCTGCAAGTAGCATTATCAAGGGTACCTCGGTATGTTGAAAGCATGAAATTTTGCGTAGAGAAATGGATAGGCTACAGATTTAAGTTCCCACTGTTGTGGTTTCCAGGTGATCAGTATAAGGGTAAGTTTGGACTTTCTAACAGAGAAGAGGCAGTAGTATGGAAACAGATGCGAACTGTTTTGGGTTTCAGAGAAAGGTTCGATGATACCTCCTTCATCTATTGTCTTAGTAATCTTCATTGCTCATCCCAGTTTTCCGACTCAGACTCAGATTAGACATTGCATGGGGACATGCAATCTCTTCAGTTGGGGGGGATGTTGGGACTCACAATTAACCTATTTTTGACCTTATCCTTTGCCGTATAATTACCCTTTTTACAGTCATAAGCAAAAGCTTTTATTCTAGAATGACATATTAACCCTAAGGTATGAAGTAACCTTCCGCAAGTCTATGTTTAATTGTTTATTTCATATTCGTGAATATCTTTATGCTTATCCTTGGAAACGCTAACTAAAATTGTCAAATAATTGCCACAAGCTTGCAGGAGTTATAATGAATAGTTGTTGTAACTCCAGAAACAGCAACTACGCAGTTGCTGCAACACCAGAAATAGCAACTACGCAGTTGCTGCAACACCAGCAACAGTAATTACCTAAAAGCAAGCTATTTTGTAAACAGCCGCGGACAACAGATGGCAGCCATCTAGAGAGTTGTGACGTGGCATAGCGGAAGTCTAAAGGAAAAGCATACAGTCAGCACGAACAGCATGGGGAAATGGCGAAGGAATATGACGATCCCGAGAAGACAGTCACAATCAGTTATCTGCCGTGTAACAGCTAAAGCTCCAGAAAAAGGATGCACTATCATATTGTTGTAACAGCACTCTGAATTGCTTATTTTTGACAAAACAGGTTAACTGAATAGGCTGTAATATTCTATTGTAATAGATGTCTCCTCTATAAAGAGGAGACATCTACATGAAATAGATGTCAATAGTCAGTCTGTAACTAAGATTTTGAGAACATCAGCAAGTCTGAGTTCTATTGTAATTAATCCTTTTGGCAGATGAATATAAAACTGGTTTTGAGCACTTAATCCCGTCGTCGTTTTCCTGGGGAATCTTGTGAGAAGGACTGGGCCCACCTTCCTCACAAGATTCACCCATTTACTTTCCTGTTGATTGTGTAGATGTATAGTAAGTTCTTCTCGGTACTCTGTGTGGATTTGACAGCATTACCTCTGGTATTCTTTGCTTTACTAGTACTCTGTTTCATTTCTTTTTGAGTTTGTTTCTCACCGGTGAATGAGAGTGCTGTGTGCATTAGCAATTCTGATCACAGGGGCAGGTGCTGGACATCACCATCTGGAGGATAGGGTCCTGATCCTCTGCCAGCAGAACGTTCATTACTTCGTTTCTCAGATTTGTAATTCTAATTAATTGTTTTCATTTTAACAAGTACTGTAATGACATAACGTAAGAAGTGCGTATACTACAGCTTTTGATGCTTTTGGACTTTAAGTACATATAGTACGCAGTGCCTTTGAAATAAAAGGACTTTCCCTGGTCGATAATTAATGTGGTACTTGAATGTTTAATTTACAAACAATTCAACTAGCCAACACCTTACAACATCCTTTTCCTTCAACTTCTTGATTTTGATCAGTAGACCTCTGTTCCAACTACCTGTTCTTTTGTACCAATGCCCTGTTACCTCTGAATTGGCATGTTACAATGTGAGTTTCCGTTTATCAAATCTGAACTGACCTATGAGTGAGTTGCCATAAAGGGAAACACCTGTATCATAATGCCAACAAAATGTGAGAAATATTTCAAGAAGAAGAAAACTCAACCAACTAGAAATAATATATTCCTTGCTCAAAAAGGATAGAATCAATAATGTCATCTTCTATAGGAGAAGGTAGCAAGAGAGGATGTGGAAAGAATAATTTCAAAGGAAGGGGATAAACATAATCAAGGTGAGAGATATGACCTTTACTATGTTCAATGTGGACTATATGGATATGAAGAAAAATTATGTAGGATCACATTGGAGAAGATCAAATAAATCGGGATCAAAATGAAGATAAAGGTTAGGCTCCTAAATCTACTTTTCTTATTTCTTATTCTAATATTGTCATAAATAAAGATTTATTCAAAACTTCATTTTCTTCTTGGACAGATGCATGGTTTCTCACACTAGTGCTACTTGTCATGTGATTTTTTTGTGGGACTTATTTGAGGAATTTAATGAAACTATAGAGGTGTAGCATACTTTGTAGATGTATCTAGTCTTAAACTTACAACAATTGGCACCATTAGGTTGAAATTGCTTAGATTCCTAGATTTTATTTTGCAATGTTCTCTATTTTCTTTATTTGTATGGGAACTTGCTATATATTGTGCACATTTAAAAATATGGCCATTCTATTAGCATATTTGATGGAAATTTTCAAATAAATATGTCTTCAGAAAACATGCTCATCATGATAGGATGGGAGGATTAGAAATTGTTGAAGTTAAAAGGGACCTATGTGCTTGCACATAATTTGGCATACCTCTCTCACCATGATAAAGATACAATTTCATCCAATATCTTTTGGTATGCTAGACTTAGGCACATCAATTATGATAATCTTCATATGTTGAAGAAAAATGGTTTTTATAGTTTTCCTGCCATTCCAAGGAATTTGAAGCAATCTAAAGCATGTATCCTTCGTAAACATTGCAAGAAACATTTCCATTAATCTACTTCAAGAGCATGTAGAAATATAGAGTTGGTACACTTTGATTTGTATGGCCCCATTCCTATTCCTTATTTCTTTGATAATAGATGAGTTTTTTTTAATATTAACTAGGATTTGTTAGGCTTATTTGTTGAAATAGAAATATCAAGCATTTGAAACACTTAAAAAAAATTCATTTATAGATTGAAAATGAAGAACAAACTCATATTGGCACTCTTTATTTTGATAATAAAATACAATATACCAATAATGAGTTTGAAAGCTACCTTTGCTAACATGGGATAAAACATCAAACAATTGTTCCATAAAATCAAAGAAAAATGGTTTATTAGAAAGAAAGAACAAAGCATTCTTATATATAGTACATTTCATGTTTTTCAAGAATGTGAAGTTGATGTTCTTGGATGATATATGTCTTGGTGTAGTGTATTTGATAATAAAAGTGCATCTCATGCTCTTGGTGAGAAAACTTCTTATGAAATTTGGTTTAATGACATTCCTTTAGTGATGCATCTCAAGGGTTTTTCCTCCACTTGTTATGCCTTAATTCCTAAGGAAAAAAGAAATAAAATAGATGCAAGGAGTTACAAGAGCATATTATTAGTGTAATCAAATACCACCAAGGAATATCATATTTATGATGAGGTTAAAAAAATATTATTTCCAAAGATGTGAATTTTCTTAGAATCCACTAAAAATGAAGACTGTTGAGAAATATTTGGGCATATTGATAGTTTTACCCATGTGAATATATATCATGAGTTTGATAATGAGATTCCACATATTTATGTGTGGATCACTATCTTGGATCAACCTACAGAATATACTTTTGAAGTGAAACAACTCCTCCATGTAGAAGATCTGGGCATTTCATTAGAAAAAGAGATTCAATTGGATGATGCTATTGAGAGGATTTAAAGGATGAATCTTGATGGAAACGTAGAACCATCTCATCTAGTTCAGCAATTTGGACCATCATAAAAATGTCCAAACTGGATTATAAAAATAATTGAAAGTGTTCATCCTCATGAAGTTGGAAAGATAGTAACTAGAACTTCAATAAAATAAAACTATGGAGTTCATGTAGAAAAATAACATTCAAGTGGTGTAAATGATATGGAAGTTTTATATTATTGTGAATTGAATTTATCTACTAAATTGAAACGAAATTCCTTTAAAGAATTAGTTTCTCATTATGAGTTGAGAGGAGTTATGTAGAAGGAGGAGGATTCTTTCAACAAGAATGGGACATGGAAGTTGGTGAATCCTCAATTTGGAACAAAATTAATTGGCTGCAAGTCATTGGTATACAAGAGTGAGTATCAATTAGATGGCTCACTTGACAAGCAAAAGGCAAGGCTTATGGTAAAAGGATATATAAAGGAAAAGGCATTGATTATGAGGATACTTTTTCCCTTACAACAAAATAGGCTACCATTCATGTTTTGTTGGCTCTAGAAGCTTATAATAGGTGGAAGATTCATTATTGGTCACATGTATGCGAAGAAAAGTTTCTTTAATGGAAATTTGAATCAAAATGTCTGCATGTATCAACCAGAAGGATTTCATGTAAAGAGCCAAGAACATAGGGTATGCAAACAACTATCATATTTATGAAAATTTTGCATTAGAAACAAGTGTATTTATATGAGTTTTGATAAGGAAGAAACATATACAATTTAGTTATGCCAAAAGTTTCAAGAAATTACTTTAAAAACACTTATTCGCAAAAGTATACAAAGGACATAAATGACTAAAAATGGAGGAAGAAAATTCCTAAAATCCTACAAGCGATGGAAAAAAACATTAGGAGACCAAATCACTGAGATACCCTAGGTGGAGTCACCAATTATGTTACATAATTATATATCCTATAATGAGGGTCAAAGTCATGATATAACAAAAATGAGAGAAATCAATCTTGATCCCAAAGTAGCAAGACATCCATGTAACTACCAAGTTGGTTATGGAGTACTTACCGAAAGCATTGAGGGCTAAAGAATATCCTAACTGGAAGGTCCTCTCTCTAGTGTCCTTATCCAAATTCATCCTTGCAAAATTACACACAAAAGAGAATAAGATGAAAGTAACATAGAAACAAAAAATAAACCTTAACTACTATAACTAATTAGGATTGGGAAATTAGCTTCCTACTAATTCTTTATGACTAAACATGATAAAATGCATGAAATACACTATATTGGGAGATGTAAATAATATAATTCTCTATTTATTAAATTGAACAACAATACATAGAATGATTTTACCTAATACTTTCTACCAACACTACCTAGATCCTTTATCTAGGTTTCTCTTCCTAAGCCATTGAAGGTTTGTTTCTCCTCATGATCCCAACTAAATAAAAATATTAGAGAAAGTGAAGGATTCTATTTCTCCAAACATTATGGAATGGGAAAGGAATTCAGAAACAAGGGTTTCCCAAGAGGGGATATCCTTAAAACCTCAAGGATAGATTACTTTCAAATTGAAACATAAGTTTGTCAATATAAGGGTGTTTCCCCTTCTCCTTAACCTTAAGCCTCTACTTATATTGATATTTGATGGTTGGGTTAGTTATCCACAAGAATAGGAGATGAATAACTTGGAAAATACACATAAAACCTACCTAAAAATGTGTTTTTTAGTGTACACTTATATTATTTTGGTGCATTTTAGAAGCATATGCTTGTTTTCAATGGGAAAGTTGTGTGTGCATGTGAGTTTCTTGAAGGAAACCCACATGTGTGTACACCAATTTCTATAATAGAAGTAATCTATATATGGAAAACATGTTGTTTTTGAAGAGTTTGAAGGAGAATTGAAATCCACAATTACAAGGGCTTTAGGGATTAAGGCTAATGAATGCATCTTAAGCACAAGGATGGAAAAATATTCTATAAAAATTCAATTATATAATATTTACTTTGTAACAACAAGCTGGTAGAAAAATATTATATATGACAGACAAATGCAAGACATAAAATATGCGGAAAAACACAAACACATAAAACTAGAGAGACACAGATATACATGGTTCACCCAGTTTGGGCTACGTCCACCCCGAACAGCTAGTCCTTCCTTTCTATTATCCAGCAAAATGAAGAGACACAACCTACAGCAGATCCGCTGTAATATCCTTTGTATTCTCTCACAATCTCACCTCTCTATTTCTCGCTCGGGGAATACACATCTATTACACAACCTCAATACAATGCCCTCATACAAAGGGAGGGGTTTCCTTATAGGGCAAAAAAACCTAAACTAAACATAAGTTCTACTGTCAGATCATCCGCCTAATGAACAACCCAGATTGAATAGAAATTACTATACTTTTACAACGCAATTTTACATCTGTTTTTAGCTTCGGGGGCGCTGCCCCCGAAATCCCCGCCGGGGGACCGCTGACCCCCGGACCCCCCAGCTAGGGGGGAAAAGCCCCCCCCACACTCCCCTACATGGAGGGGTGTAAAATATTCCTGGGGTATACATCTGGCTAAAACAAAGACCTCTAAATAATCATGCTCCACACCCAACACAAGTTAGAATGTTGAAGAAATTTTTCCTTCATGAATTTTGTTGAGAGTAGTACTTGCACAAACCTATGAATGTGTTATATCTGGTTGGGAATTTGGATTTCCAATAATACCTAGAAAAATGTCTTTTAAGCTTTGTAGTTTTCCCATACTATCCATTATAATAGTTAGTATTTCAAGGGATTCTTTTGTGCAAAGAAAACCCACACATACAATATGATTTAGGTAGTTGAGCTCATTATATTCTATAGTGCTCATAAATTTCCCTCCTCAATAGACTCTTGTTGACCACTTCTCTTGCTCAACTCAAGAAAACTACTACCTGTCGATTTTTGTAAGTTCATCCCTTCCACAAACATGTTTTGACTCGAATTATTTCTAGTCAACATCTCCAATAACATTATTCCATAGATATAAACATCACCTTTTGTCATGACATTTCCACCCAATCCATATTTTTCATTGAGATATTCTCATCGTAAGGTTTGTGATTTACTAATATTGATTAAAGGAAGGAAACTTTTTTTAGTATGCTATCTGGTTAATATAATATCATAGATTTTTTTTTATTTGCTATTTAGTTCAAATAATACATGGAGTAAAGTAGTCAATGGATATTTGAATTCATGTAATGTAGTGAGCATTGAATCCTTAGAAATTGCAAAACATATACCAGTGATGCCAAACGCTATTAAATATGTTGTTGTATCTTTTCCTAGAAGCAAATCACGAGGTTTTAGATCACAAGAGAACACTTACATGAAACAATGGTGATAGATATATTTCATTCCTTTCACAATAACTAATATTGTATTCAACCTTTGAAACAAACTCAAACCACTTTCTTCTTCACCATCAATATATAACCACTTCTATAGGATTTGGTTTGGCGTTAATAGGAATATCAAAGATTTAATTTGGAAGTTTGAATAAGAGCTTATGATTTTAATCATATTTTTGTGCCTAAATTTACCCAAAAATTTGCATTCCTTCTCAAAACCCTTTTGATCTCCCCCATTTTCCAAATTAATAGCCTTGATAGAAACATGTACCATCATTCTAAATTCCTTTGTACATTTTCTTGAAACAACCAACCCCTAACAAGTTGGCCCCAATAAATTTAGTTTTCGCAATGAATATCTCTCCATGGGGAATTATTCAATGCCCATGGTGAAGGATGCCTTAACCTCTCTATGAATATGTCTCTTGTGATTTTCAATCTGTAAGATTCGTAGAATCAAACAAAATACAATAATCACTACAACAATAATAATAGGCATGATAACTCTTTTTTATATGTGAATCACTTTTATGTTTGTGAATATATCATGGTGACATAACTACCTAAGGTCAATAGAGTCAAGGATTTCCCATAAATGTAATGGCACTAATATTTTTGAAAATCCCTAGTTTAGTAATTTCTTCTAACAACTTGTTAAAATAAAAATCACAATGGTGTCACATTTTGATATATTTTAATTTCAAGGGTATTACACCTAAAAACTTGTTGTAGGAGAAATATGTGTCCTCAATACTTTAAATTTCATTGTGTAACTTGAATCGAACCTTCAAGTGCACTGTGAAAAATATTAAGGTATCCAAGTTCTTTACAACTTTGAAATGCACTAGGAATATAGTCAGTTCATTGACTTGCTAAAACATCTATAGCTTGAATCATAGTCATCTTTCTTATCCACAATGGAATAGGCCCACGTAATAAATTATTGATAGGGTTAAAAGGAAAACTAAATTGTCAATCCCTACAACATGTGGAGGTATTTTCGTAGTGATCTTGTTGTATGATGGATATATTTGAAGTAAATTCATACATTTCCCTATATTTGTAGGTATATTACCAAATAATTGGTTATGGTAAGGAATGACTATTAGAGGTTGGCAATAGAACTAGGGTTTCTTCCAAGGAATTGTTTTTTAAAGAGTTATAACAACCCTAATGTTTT
Source organism: Pinus taeda (assembly GCA_000404065.3). Lineage (NCBI taxonomy): Eukaryota > Viridiplantae > Streptophyta > Pinopsida > Pinales > Pinaceae > Pinus > Pinus taeda. Next base: position 86,579 of record APFE031396872.1, on the reverse strand, counting down.
GAGTTGCCTAGTATCTGAAGAGATGTTACCTTGAAAAAAGTTGAATCCCGTATCTAACGATTGCAATTCTTTAAGAATAATAATTTAATAAGGGATAGCCTCTATAAAATTATTAAATTCTAAAAAAAGAATTTTTAACGTAGTTAATTCTCCAATGTGTGGAGGTATTTCTCCTATTAATTCATTCCCTTCTAAGTTTATGTAATATATCTCTGTATAGATATGGATTATAGAAAATGGAAGCATCCCTTTAAATTATTACTAAATACTTATATTTTTTATAAGTTAGATCAATTAGTAAGAGAAAAATGAATGGGAAATCCATTGGTGTTATCACTAACCAATTGATAACCACCTAAATTAAGAAGTTCAGGGTATGTCAACTTATCAAATGCTATGGGAACTACTCGACTAAGTCAATTATGCAATAAGAAGATATTTTTAAGCTTTATATAAATGAAGAGGGAAGCACAAATGCTACTGCTTAACTAATTATCACCCATATAAATTTCCACCAACTAGGATTTCTTACTAAACAACTTGAGGGGAATGTGATTAATAAACTACTTAATAGTGATATCCAATGCTAAAATATTGGTGCAATTAGACAAGGAACATGGAATGTTTCATGTGATAATGTTAATATATAAATTATGTAGTTCACCTAACTTATGATGCCCAATATAGAGGGAACACTCCTGTGAAGGATGTTGCTACCCAATTATCTTGTCCAAATAGGATACATTTCCAAACCAAGTTGGGATTATATCGTGAGATTGTTAGTTTCCATAAAAATATCTATAAACTATGACACCCACCAAGAGCGGGTGGAATAGAACCTTGGATTTCATTCAAAAATAGGCCAAGTTTGTTCAAGAAAAGAAAATTTCCCAATTGATAGTGAATGTGGCCTCGAAAGTATTATTTCTAAACTTGAGTATCCTAATAACAGAGAGACTGACAAGAATAAGAGAGATTGTACCTTGTAATCTCATGCTTGAAACGTTGAGATAAAATACTCTTTGTCTCTCACAACCACATACGAAAATTTTCCACTCACAAAATGAAAAATTTGGTTTCCAATAAGTGTGTAATGATTAGTATATACCATATGTGATTATAGACATGAATCCAACAAAAACTTCTTGATAAAAACCATTACCATAATGAGGGTTCCCACAATCACATAATTGAATGATGGAAAAAACAAGAGGAACAACAAAGAGAAAGAAATACAATAATAAAGGCATTCTCATAATAAAGAAGAGAAGTGAAGGAATGGATCTCCATCTCCTCCCCCGAGAGAATGGTTTCTAAAGTATAAAAATAAGAAAGAACGGATTTCTTGGAGTTTCATCATTTACTTATATATCACTTAATTTAACTTCAAATTTTTGGGATGTATCCATCTTTTATTAAGATCTATCGTGAGTAAAGAGGGATCAAATTTTGAGGAAAGTTTTGCACCTTTAAGTATTTGATTCCTCTCTATGTAGATAGATCAGATGGAAAGCTTTTTGATAATCCATTACCATGGTGAGGATTCCCACAACCAAATAATTGAATGATGGAAAAATAAAAGAGGTCTAAGAGAATGAAATAAAATAATACAGGAATTCTAATAATAAAGAAGAGAAGTGAAGGAATGGATTTCCATGTCCTCCCCCAAGAGAATGGTTTCTAAAGTATAATAATAAGAAATAATGGATTAAACAGAGTTTCATCGTTCACTTATATAACTCTTAATTTAGCTTCAAATTACTAGGATGGATAAATCTTAACTTCAAATCTATCATGAATAGAGAGGGATCAAATTTTGAGGAAAGGTTTGCATCTTTAAGTATTTGGTCCCTCTCCATGCAAGGATCTAGAGTTAAGATGGAACCTCCCCCCTTGTGTGTGTGTGTGTGTGTGTAATGATAATGAAGTGGATATTGAAACATTTTAATTAAAGTGGACATCGAAATATTTTATTTATGGTGCACATTGAATTTTATTTGTTATTAATATTTTTTTAGTTGTTACATGTCAAATCCATACTAAGTATTGAATTACAAATCTCCCTTGGATTATACAATTTTTAAAAGATCCATATTAACTATGGATATTGCAAGCACCTAAAGGGATCAAATCACTTTTGGAGAAAACCTCTGTTAGAGTGAAAAACTTGAAAAAATGGTTTTTGCCTCAAGATATTTGATCCCCATGGTTACGATTGATCTATATTGGTTGTGTGTGTATTTATTTATGTATGTATGTAGCATTTTTTAATGCATAAATATATTCAATGCCTTGAAAATACCCTTGGGAACTTAAATTTTGTAGACTACACAACTTAAACTTGTAATTCCAACAAATATTTACTAAATTTTAGACAAAATTGACACATATAAATGGTCTTAAAGGGTCTCTATTTGAAATCATACAATAAAAATGGAACCCCTTGCTTTAGCAAGTCTATGAAACCTTTGTTCACCTCATCATAATTTATGAAGAAATGTTGCAAGAATATATTCTTTCCTTGTAAGCTATGTAACTAGTGTATATTATGTGAGGGATGTAACTAAAATATTGCCTCAACCTTTAGTGGATCAACCAAGATCCCCTTACTGGATATTATGAGTCCTAAAAGTACTCCCAACATGACACAAAATATGCATTGATGAGTATTCAGGTGAATTAAATAGTAATGACATCTACCAAACATAGAATGAAGTTGAGTGAGATGATTTTCCCTCTTGTGAGAGTGTGCAACCAAATCAACAAGGTATGCTTTAGTGATTTGTTTGAAGTGGTGGAACTTATATGACATAGCCCAATTTAAGGTAGCCTTAGTATTTTTAAGGCTAATAGGAATTTTTGGTGCAAAAAAGTACCCCAAGGACAAACATATATAGTCTTATGTTGATCCTTGGGTTAGATTTGGATATGATTATAGCATGAAAATCCATCTAGTAATGAAAATCTCTCACTTCTAGCATATTCATCAATAATTTTATTGATGAAGGGCGTAAGATTATTTTACTTTATATGGTTCGTATTCAAATAAGATAAATTCATACATACATGGATGCATTCTTGTTTATTTACAATAGAAATGGGGGTTGGGACCCACTTAGTAAGGGGAAACAAGTAAATGATGAAGCTATCTTTGAGTGGTTTCTCTACATCTTCCTTAATCATCACAACTTTTCTAGTATTGATAGGTTGAACCTTTTGTTAAATAGTTTCACATTCCCATATGTTTTAATTTCATGTTTGACAATATTCAAGTTGATGCGAGGTATTTCTTCATATGACTAGGAAAAAAATTATATATAATTATTTGAAAAAGGTAGTATATATTTGAATTTATTCAAGAGAGAAATTCACTGTAGTGACTACATTCTCCACAATGTTAAGTTTTCTGAAACTGTTAATCAGTATGGTGTTCAATATATTTTGCATGATTCTCTCATAATATACATCATGCGTTGTTATGTGGTTTACACATCTATCAACTTTTCCAGTCATGGAAAAACGAAATCTCTGTTGTCTAATATTCTCAATTTAAGAGGAAAATATGAGTTATGATTCATGCCTTTCCACAGCATCTTGAAGCCAAACATAGCATCTAGGATAATTTCATTTGACAAAAAATATATATCTAAGGATTACATGGAAAGAATATAGTTAGAATCCTACATAACCAAAGTGAACTTATCTAATTCTTTAATTAAAGGAAAAGAGAAATCATAATCTATGGAGGCCCATTGGATGGCATCATAAAAAATTTCTACCACAAACGAAGATTTAGCCATTCCAGAATATATGGTTTCCTCTACCAAGTAATAAGGATATAGTAGAACCCATGGGTCCTCACATTTATTAAATTTTGAAGTGAAAACTTGTGGTCATGGATTTCATAGTGATAGATGAGATCACACATGCTAGAGAAGAGTCAATGTAATATATGGGTAGAGAGATGTTAAATTTCCCCATTAGAATAGGGTAGATCCCTACACTTATGCTCTCACAATTCCACATGGAATTTTAAATCCAAGGGACATTAGTTTCTAATGCAGTAGCTAGATAAATTTTACAAAATGATAGTTGATCAATCGTCACAATTTTTCTTTAGTGAGGAAACATGATCATGTGGAAGACCATGGATACCATAATTATCATGACATATGTCCAAATTTCTTCCTATTTGGAGGATTTACTTACTTCCACAAGCATTGTCTACCCCCAAGTTTAATAGGGAATGAAGAGATGATCTTGTGAGACTTGAATGATTGGTCATTAAAATTCTTGAACATAGTTGGAAAGGGATCTATCATAAGGGAGTTGGTTTTTCTCCAACATAACATGGCAATGATTCAAGTGGATAAAATTTCATCTACTAGCATCCAAAAGATGTTAAGTTTGTAGTACAAAACTTGAATTTGGAACGTGGTATAGTGAGGAAGCCAAGGATTCACATTATTTGGGTCAAATGTTATCAACTAAGAGTCTATCAGGGCGAAATCTCCTACGAATAAAAGAAATTATCTCCAATGTGTAGGACAACTTTAAAGAACTTCTATGACTAACATTATTCATCGGGCACACATGAAATATTCTTCAATTGAGTTGTTTTGAGCTTCTCTAATATTTGGGTTATGCATTAATCTTTTAAGCACACATTTAGCCATTTATGACATTGCTTCAACCTTTGGTTTTTCTATATGAAGAAGTATTAATAATTTAGATGAGGAGGATTCCTTTCATTTAGAAATAGATTTAGAGATATCGTAATTGTTATCGGGAAATCTAGTGTCCACTCGGAGCTGCTAGTCCCACTAAGATGGGTAGCTATCTTAGAAACAAACAAACTAAAGTTATTCTCATTTTCCTATATGAGAAGTAGACAATAGAGAAGTAGAGTACCAACCTCAATCTTGCGCTTCGTTCCTTGCTTGTGTCCTCTCCCTTCTAACAGATCTTTGCCACTCCTTCCTTGCTTACCCTACTTCAAAGAGCACCTGTAAAGTCAAAGCAGCATAACACTATCGAAGTACAAAGGTCTACAATCATAAACAATATAGGACCAGATATATATTGACCACACAAATGATCGAACATACAAGAATGTGGAGGAAAACTTGAATAGATTTATTAATAGAAAGAATAGAAAAGAGGATTACAACCCATTGATCTGAGCCAGCGTCATCCTCCCAGCATTAAAGCCCTTATTCACCTCATGAAAAGCTTAGATCACCCAACACTATGATGTTCCACCAAGAAATCAACAGCACTTCCTCACAAAATACAAGATTCCATCCTTTAGATCTATGGGATGAGGGATCCATATATAGATGTTTGCAGGGAGGTGAGTCAGCTTTTGGGATTTTGATTAGTGTCCTCTCTTTGATAGTTCTTAGTTCCACTTGGAGATTCATGATCTCTTACTCATCCCTGGGTGAATTCAGAGAGGCAACTATCACAAGAGAAGTTTCTGGAAGATTCCATGATCATCCACCTTGCAAACTGTCTCTGTCATTTGTCTACTCTCGCCCATCGCACCCTACAGAAGGGATTTCCAGTATGCATTGCACTTTTTGCACTGAGCAGGTGAGATGCATTGCACCCTTAGCACTGAGCAGTCTTTATGGTCCAGTTTTGACCAATTCTGAGCAATTTTCCATGGAGAACTTTTGGGAGATGATGTAATCAGCTGACCTTGTTCCTTTAGGGTGTGAAACAACACTTTTAGGGACTTAGAAGTCCTTGGTTTATGGACATATATGATTGGGGTTTCAGTGCCCAAAAATGTCTATAACAGTTTCCCCTAAAGCATGAGGTTGTTAATCTTTTGATGTCGAGTGAAATGCTTTATCATGAGGATCTGAGGTTTTTCGAACTGGAAGGCGACCTGTAATAAGATACAATACAATACATTATCTTCATAATATTTTCATGACCTAGCTAAGGCGGGAATTCCCATGCTCAGCTTTATAAATTCATTTTCATGTACATAGGACAGACAACCATCTATGTGGCAGACTGATGATTCTGATATAGCCATCATCCTTTGATTCAGATGATCATCTGTGTAGCAATGATGTACATTTTATGTCTTTATTTTCCTGAATATATCGTAGCCCGGATGGATGAAACTAGATCCGGGGTCTTCAAACTCGTTCAATCTTCACCCAGAGTACAAGTCAATCCATGTCAAAGATGTTCTAGAGTCGAACATGGAAAGACATCACCTGATTACCAGCCAATGATGTAAGCTGTTAACAGGCATGAGTGGAATCACCGATAATGATGATGACCCTCAAGGTACGACAGTACAATTCACATGGTGTGAAAAAGGGATTTGGCGTCGAACACCACGTAAAATATTTTGGTCGAAGGTCATTGATGTTTTTTTCTCGCTAAAAAACTAATCTATTATTTATAGTAACAGGAAAAACATTACAGTCATATAGTGTCTTCACCAGAGGCTAAGCCTTGGCATTCTGAACTAAGAAAGATCCTCATAGGAGCAGCCCTCGCAGGGGCGCCATACTTGAACACAACATCCTTCTTCTGACCAAAAAACATCCCACGCAAGGGTACTGTGACTCTCAAAAAGGAGCATCCAAATCAAAATGAGTAACCCTCGCAGGGGCAGCAGACTACCAACAGTATTATCCCATGCAGGGGCAGCAAAAAACATGACCAGAAAAGCATTGGGATTACATGACATAAACCGAAAGCTGAAGCAAAACCTGAGGGATGCTGGAGAGGGTGAAGCTAAGCACAGGGCCAACTACTCCTCCGGTTCCTCTTCGACCACCGGGCACCATCCAAATCTTTCAGCTTCCTCTGCAGTAGGGTGGGGACCCAGGTTGACGTCATCCGCCTTAGAAGTTGACGCCTCCTGAGGCTTGGGAGCTTGTTCTGCAACCATTCCTGGCATAACTTCGACAAATTCTGAGCCCTCGTCCTCGTGCGATTTTTTGCCACGGAGCTCTTCACTTTCGGTTGGCGTTTCCTCTAGGAAAAGTACCGACACATGAGCATTGATGCGGGGTCTGTCCAACGAGCTACTGAAGGTAAAAATGGCCGAGCCAAAGGCCGGCGAAGGAGATGAAGGGTCTGGGCTGCAAGAGTCCACGAATTGGCTGGATTAGATAGGCGTGGCATTAGAGAAGCAATGGCAGCAGCATCGACAGCGATGGGGGTGAGGTTCCTGAGCAGGAGGCCGAGAGGACCCTCCCCGAGCCAAGCCTCGACGGCTAAGCAGGCACTGTCGTGGCCTGACCATTCTTGCAGCAGAGCCAAGGATAAGGAGCCGAGCGGGATAGGGAGGCGGAATTGAGGCAGAGGCGAGCGGGCGGCACTTGAAGGACTCCAATTCGCAGCCCCCTCGCCCTTCAGATCTACAAACAGTGAGCAGAGGGATGGTAGGTATGGTCTACCTGAGAGCTGATGATCAGGTGGGAGCCGGAGTGACAAAGGCCGAGTGCTGAGCATGAACCAGCATGATCTGAGCCTCCCCATCACCTTTTTTAAACACTGTAACACTACCTCGAACCTCGATCGCCATAACGGCTCGTTGCAGTCGAGCCTACAGCATGAACGGAGCATCGAATGTGTTCCTGTGTTAAACCCCGCCATATATTCCTTGGTGGCGATCGGGCATTGAATGCCTACATTACACTTGAGGCAGCACATGACCAGCATGTGGCTCCTCATTATCTTCAGTCGTGTCACCCGCATCCGGGAGAAGGTCATTGATGTAAACTTATCGCCATAAGTGAGAAACTTGCCATTGAGGCATGCAAGCTTCAAAGTACTGAAAGGGTTGTTCCCAAGTCAACTTCTCAGATAATGAGCTGATGTTGACAAGAAGTGGCTCGTCGTAGGAGGGCCTTAATGAATCCCACATCTACAACACGGAACGGAGCAAATGATTTTGTAGAAGTGAAAACGATCTGATGATACAAGGTTCAGGGTGGCAGTCATGGAAGAATGGAGCATGAATGTATTGCAGTGGATGAGACATGGGTGAATTCTCTGAGTGACTTCTCTTGAACATACCAGCGACACTGGAATGGATTGGTAGCATTAACCCCAAAGATGGATGGTGCGATGGACCAATGGTAATATGACCGGTGAATGGAATAACCCAACCCGACTCAGACATGGAGTGAAAGTGTCATGTTCAAGAGCGACTTGCTACCAATAAAGTTTCTTCAAGTTTTCTTCCCAATTTTTCCCCAGTCATTGTTGACCAGTACCTCTTTATTTTTATCAAGCTTGAGGAGGATAACATATGCTTGTTCTATAATTTGCCCTTCGGACAAAGCCGTCGTTATGTTTTAACGAGCCTAGCGACAGTGAAACTCGTTTTTGTCTATATGGACAAGTTTGTTGCTATTGCCTTTAACGAGTTTAACGACAATGATAACTCGGTCCTTTTTCAATTTTAGAGAGTCTAAAAAGGGATGGAAAGGAAACTCCAATAATCCTTTTTCGTCATATAATCCCTTAAGCTCGAAAAAGTATAAAATAATATGAAAGGGATGAATTTTTTATAGTTTTAAATAGTCAAGCAAGACAAGAGCTCGATCTTTTTGTGTAATAATCCCTCAGGTTCAAAAATATTAAAATCTAGAGGAGGGATAGCACTTCCGATAGCTTTAACAAGCTAGAGAAGCCAATTTCTCGGCAATATTTGCATATTTTACGAGTCAGATGAAGAGAGCTTAAAGGAGACTCGTTTTTTGAGGAACGAGTGATATTTTCGGGTAGCAGTTGATTCCAGGTAAGGTTTGGAATTTTCCAATCACGACAGTGTCACAAGGATGGCTAACAGAATCACTCACCCCAGCTGTTCCTCAAAAGGGAAAACAATCAAATGGAGGTGTATGATCGGCTAAAACAGAGTGGAGGTGATCGTAAGAACACGACCAAGGCTCAAAAGCTGATGATAATGCGTTCGCAATGGCTATTTACCGGAGATTGGTTCATTTTTTAATGAGCTTAAACTCTGGGGGGAACATTTTCTCATCGCTTAGGTTTAATTTTTAACGAGCTTGAACTTCGCATAAAAACTGCTCATGCCAATCGTATAATAAGGATGTCTCATCGATAGGTTCCATTTTTATGGAGCTTGCACCACTTGAAGCTTTGCTCCATATCCTTTCATTATGCAAGCTAGGAACGACCAATCCTATGAGTTTAAAGGGTTTGAGAATCTACAAACTAAGAAAATAAATGGTCGCTCTTCACTTGCACGTAAAAAGGTTTGCATGCCCCAAGGTATAGTGAAGTAGAGTTTCCAGGTTACCCTTCAATTTGCAAACAAAACATTTGTTCTATCGGGAAAGGCCTACCTTCTAAAGGAGGTACCTTATTCTAGTCTAATCCCATCTTCCTATACGGATGGGTGTCGAACCGGTCATATATCCTTCACGGAAACCTACTCTGTACCCAGAGTTTTCCTGCCGAAAAAGACAAGGGTGCATGCCCCCTAGGTTTCAGTCATGACCCCCGAATTACTCGCGTTCTTCAGGTGGACGGACTGGAGATTGATGAGACATTCCTTGTGTGAAAATACCATTTAGGGATGGAATTTTACTATTAGCTATGTGTGAGCTGGGGAATGAAAGCTAGTCTACGAGCTGGACCACTCTACCTTCATGTGGAAAACACATTACTCTAAAGAGTGAGGAGACAATGGCTCCCATGCTATAAATATAGTCACGCCCAAGGAGTATATTATAGTCTAAAGGTCCTTGGACTACCAATATGTTCATATAAACGGTTTTCCTTCTCAAATTTATAGGCACATTTGGAAGGATCCCTAACGGTCGACTAGTTCCTTTGTCAAAGCCTGTTAGATTTCACATCTCAGGCATAAGCGATGGCGAACCAATCACTTTCCAAGCAGTTGAGGAAAGGATACTCACAGAAGTCCCTTCATCTATGATAGTACCGACCATGACCATTCTGTAGCTTGTACAATGATTCAGAATGGTACATTAGACGGTAAACAGGGTCTGCCTAGTAGATACCAATCAAAAGAAATGACTAGGTTGCTTGGAGGTGGGACCAAATAGGCGACCGGATATGAATCTGACGAACTTCCTCCCTACATTAAAGGAATGGGTAGATTTCCCCCATGTTCATCAGAGTTTGTGTTTACGAAAAGAATTTGAACGGTGTCGTTCTCATTCTCTTCGGTGACTGTATCATCTGAAGATGGACCTTCTGAAGATAAGATTGGGTTGACTGCCATCTCGACCCACTGACTTTGGTCTGACATGGACTCAGAGGGTTTATCTTCAATGGCAGATGCTTCGACCGACCACAAAGGCATGTCAATTAGATTTTCAACTAGTGATGGACTCGGCAACAGTTTCTTGTATCTAGGAGGAAGTCGTAGTGGTGAAGCAGGACGGTTATCCAAGACTCTTTTAGCTTCATCTAGGAAGGGACAATGGTGGATGACGTGATCACCTTCACACAGTTTACAAGGAAATTTACATTTTCTTTTCTGTCCAGAGACTTCGCTCTCACTAGTTGACAGTGTCCTTTCAACATGATTGTCAGAGGTTGACAACACCGGATTGTGCAAACGAGGAGACTAGTCCCTTAAGATCCAAGGGATGCAAGGACAATCTCGATGATAGTGGTCTCCTTTGCAAATGACACATGGAGATTTGGGTTTGGATGGTGCAGTGTGTGGATTTTTTATAGATGATGCATGATTGCCCCTCTTCGCCTTTGGCTCCTTCTTCTTCTTCTCCTTCTCCTTCCCTTTCTTATTCTTCTCAGTTACTTGGTTTTTAGCTTTACCAGCTTCACCAAGCAAAGAGGAAGGAGGGGAGGGAGAAACAAGAGAAGCAGAGGGTTGGGGGGTAACTCTAGTATCACCTAGTTGCTAACTTGATTGCTTAGGAATCATGGTGCTTTGAACGACAGAGGTCAAGAAGAGCCATATTGGCAAGCTGATTGTCAATCCTGGAAGGGACAATGTAGCCATATGAGGTGCACAAACATCTCCCCAAGAGGAGAAAGGATTAGGATTTCCTCCAAGGGGAAACCCTTGGTTGGTGGACTCCCTTTTTCTCAACCTAAGACCAATGCGGGAACAGTGATATTATTCTGATTAAAATAAATTTTAGATGCTTTGACACAACTTTCTTTTTCAATTTTTAAGAGTCGAGAAAAAGCAAAAGATGACTCTAGTCGGCTTCGATTTTTAATGATCTTGAAGTGACAAGTGCTCAGATGGACCTTTTCTTTTAAGGAGTTTGAAAAGGAATGAAAAAGACTACTCTAGAAATCTAGACAGAGGGATCACCAAACCAATCGCAAAACTACAGAATACTTTTTATGGTATGGCAGTCAATCTTCCCGAATGTTGTGTTCAGTGCATTGCAATCGATAGGGCGGCAGACACAGCTTCCTAAGGATAAAGGATATAACCTATTGTGGTCTACCAATATATACTCGACGATACATGGGAGCACAAGTTCGTACTGGCACTTGTCATCTCAAAGAGGAGGAATCACCCAACCTACAATGAAAGCGATAGTTACCAAGCTTTACGATGCTAGAATATGTCTCTAGCCTAGACTTCTAAATGTTGTGCGTTAGGTTCCAAAGTGTTTTTATGTTCATTGAATTTATTTTACAGTTGATCTTTCTTAATGAATTTTCCTTTCAGGTTCACCGCGTGATGTAGATATACAATTCCTAAAATGAAATCTAAGATGATAAACAATCATTTAATCTTCTTTTTGCAATGAAAATCCTAGCTACTAAGGAAAGAGAAATGAGATTCTTTCAACATAGAGTAGAGAGCACACACTAGATGCACTGTCGTGAATCAAATCAGTAAACAGTCTAAATGCAAATGCACATGCATGTATTTTTTTTTCACTCTCTTAATGTGTGAATGACGAAAAGAATGTTGAGTACAAATCTGAATTATCTTTTCAAAGCGACAGTACTAACAATTTTCTCTCCAAAAAATGAAAGGAAGATAATGACGACACTTTGCGATTTCAATTGAAAATTGCTTTCGACACTTGGAAAAACTACTAATTCAAATCAACTACAAGAGTAACAGTATAATCAACCATCAAGAACAATAGGATCCTCTTCTTTGATTGAAAACAACACTTGCGACACTTCCAAATTAGAAGACGACAGCACGATTATGCTACTTATTTGTAAAAGAGAACTGTGAATGGCGCACAATACATAAAAAAATTCACAATTCTTTGCACGATGGAGGCAGAATAATGGAAAGGAAGGGAGTTTCCACAGTGGTATACTGATCACAGACAGCAAAACTCTTGAATAAAGCTGAAAAGAGTGAAGAAAAACCAAATTCTAAAGGCAAAATTAGCCTTTTCTAATCATCGCACCTATAACATAGCGAAACAGGGATGCATCTCACCTACTGCACACGGGAGGTGCGATGCATCTAGATTTCCTAGAAGAGAGAGTGCAATGATACGAGGATGAGACTTTAACTTGGTTCTTGGTCACATTTTGCAGCTTAGTTCAGGGATTTAGGTCGAGCAAATGATAGTCAGTAAATAGAAATCACAGGGGCTGATCTAAATAGGTTACTAGAGCCACCACCAGGGCAATTAGGATGTTTGCAAATCGATTGTTCAATCTATAAACAAAACTTGGAGATAGACTGAAGCAGCATTGATCTACTTTGCACTTGTATAGCAAATGCAGTTCGAAGGCTAGCTAGCTTAACTTCAGGCTCCATCTATAGTTTATAAGGCAAACAAATATAAACAAGCAAACAAGCTATTCGCTCCCCAGTGGAGTTGCCATTTTGTTATCGGGAAATCTAGTGTCCACTCAGAGCTACTAGTCCCACTAAGATGGGTAGCTATCTTAGAAACAAACAAACTAAAGTTACTCTTGTTTTCCTTTATGAGAAGTAGACAGGAGAGAAGCAGAGTACCAACCTCAATCTTGCGCTTGGTTCCTTGCTTGTGTCCTCTCCCTTTTGACATATCTTTGCTGCTCCTTCCTTGCTTACCTTGCTTCAAAGAGCACCTGTAAAGTCAAAGTAGCATAACACTATCGAAGTACAGAGGTCTACAATCATAAACAATATAGGACCAGATATATATTGACCACACAAATGTATATATTATTGAACATACAAGAATGTGGAGGAAAACTTGAATAGCTTTATTAACAGAAAGAATAGCACAGAGGATTACAGCCCATTGATCTGACCCAGCATCATCCTCCCAGCATGAAATCCCTTCTTCACCTCATGAAAAGCTTAGATCACCCAACACTATGATGTTCCACCAAGAAATAAATAGCACTTCCTTACAAAATACAAGATTCCAAGCTCTGGATCTCTGGGATGAGGGATCCATATATAGATGTTTGCAGGGGGGGTGAGTCAGCTTCTAGGATTTTGATTAGTGTCCTCTCTCTGATAGTTCTTAGTTCCACTTGGAGATTCATGATCTCTTACTCATCCTTGGGTGAATTCAGAGAGGCAAGTGTCATAGGAGAAGTTCTGGAAGATTCCATGACATCCACCTTGCAAACTGTCTCTGCCATTTGTCTACTCTCGCCCATTGCACCCTACAGAAGGGCTTTCCAGTATGCATTGCACTTTTTACACTGAGCAAGTGAGATGCATCGCACCCTTAGCACTGAGCAGTCTGTATGGTCCAGTTCTGATCATTTTTCCATGGAGAACTTCTGGGAGATGATGTAATCAGCTGACCTTGTTCCTTTAGGGTGTGAAACAACACTTTTAGGGACTTAGAAGTCCTTGGTTTATAGACATATATGATTCGGGTTGCAGTTTCCAAAAATGTCTATAATAGTAATTATGAGATGTTCTTTAAGCATTCACATCTCCTTCACAAATGGACACATTCATCATGTTTCCCCCTTGTGGTGTTGTAGGGTTATTGGAAAATCTAGCAAACATTTGCTAGCTATGAGGAGTGAAATGGTTATTCAACATGATGATTTTTTGGTGAGTTCCTATTGAGCCAGTATTCATTGCGCCTCCTCAAGTTTGTTCATTGATATGGCATTTGGTCTTCCTTACAAAGCTTGCAATGAAATTTAAAATTCTTCATATCTTTCTTACTTGCACCAACATTATTGTTGTTCACATGTCCCTCATCACCTTTCTTATATTTTTTTTTACTCTTTCTTCTAAAATGATCATTACCCTTGGGATTATATGTTTACATAGTGTGGATATCATATGACTAAAGAGAGGTTGACAAAATAGCTTATGTAGCTACAAGTGGATGTAGCGACATTTATCTCATTTGGCTCATCACTTAACTAGCCACAACATTATACATGGAACCAAACATGCCATCAATACATGGTCAAAGATTTGGTTTCTCTAGGTCTATATATTCTTTATTGAATTATGAAAATTCTCGTATATAACCCTAGATTAGGAATAAACCAAATCAATTTGTTGGGCTTTAAAATTGGCCTCTTCTTCTGTGGTGACATTTGATAAGATTGCATCCTTTGATATGAAAATCAACAAATACTTTAAGAACCATTCGAAGGAAGAAAAAAAAAAAAAAACTTTGGGAATATGGGATATAATCACACATTGTCTTTTCTTCCACTCCTAAATGTGATCAAATATGTGAGTGGAATTATCCCACTAAAATTGGGATAAAATCTCAATTCCCATGTCATAACAAACAAGTAACTAAAAATGATTCAAGAGTGTCATTGATAAAACACAAAAAGGTTCTAAAAGAAGCTTCATTGAGCTTGATATACCATTTTTTTATTACCATAATCATTGTATACTAGATTATTCTCAATCTGAGGGAGTCATCCATCATTGTGTTTGATGGGCACCAAAGGTGAAGCCTCATCCCATAATTTCTCAAATGCTCATCGACATTTCCTTCAAATTTTGGAATATCCAATGGAAGTTTGGTAGGAAATTGGGACCAATGAGGATCATGAAGCATTATATTATTTGTGAGCTTCATTAAATTAGGTAGGTTCAATGTGACAAAAAATGGAAGTCTTGTTTGGGTGATTGAGTTCCAACTTCTAAGGTTCTATACCCACATCTAGTTGGTACTCTATTGACGGGTTGGAATCTTCCACCAACAGTCAAGGGGATCTCCCCAGTGTAGGTTCCTAACTAGAACATATGCCATTTGTGATAGGGATCCCTTCTGGTATGTAGGACTGACTGCCATTTAGTTTTGTAGAGTTTGCTTCGGATGAAGGTGAAATGTGGACTTAATTGAAAGAATGAACCTCAATAAATATAAGGAAATAATTGACAAATATTCTATGTTGCATAAACCATGAATAGCCAAACCATAAAAACATAAACCTTATGTAAAGTTATTGTTAGTAGGCTTTAGATAAGACTCATGTATTCCAAGATAAAATGCTTAACAACTGTAAATCAGTTCACAACGATAAACAATTTATGAGCATATGTAATTGTGCAGTCAAAACAGATTACAACAATACCAAAGAAATAGTTCACCAGCACTAGTATAGAGTTATCGAGTCAAACACCAGTCATACGAAGTAACACAAAGTTCAGAGTATGAGACAACATGTGAGAAAACCAAAAATCAAATAACTATCAGAAACATTTGATCCATCAAGTGAAGAAAATACCCATGGCGTTAGCACATAAAACATTTGAAGAATCCAGTAGTGGAAACGTACAATCACTCCCTGCATATATTAAAGGGACATAAATTCTCTCAAGAAATGTATATCCCCAAAAGAGTCCTCTGCAAAAATATGTTTAAAAATGAGGCATGAGGGTGTATTTATAGGGTGAGAGTGACTCTTCGCCTACCCTTGACTCTTGGACTACCTCATGACCTTTCGTATTCACAACATGACTTTTGGCACTGTACATGACCTTTCATATTCACAAGGTGTTCTATGCTACTATAGCAAAACATCACAAAAATCACTATCAATCCGATTCAATAATTTAATAATGGCAAGTTTTGGAATGTCAAGCCCGAGTTGTTCCATTTAATACGTGCACCACAGGTTATATTTTGCTACAATGGGAGTGATCTATGGTTGGTCTTCGTCATGTCGGTGCAGGCACTCGAGTGCATCTGGGATGAGGTTGTTCCATTTGGCATGCACCTGATTATTCAAAGTTACTAGTTTGGTGTAGAGCCTCACTGGTTCTACCACATAATGTGTGATATTTTCTCTGGTGATTGGCATGTCCTTCATACGGGCGGCTTGTCTATACGTCTCTACAAATGCTTATACTTCCTTGGTGATCTCATCCTACTTTCTTATCTGTCCAACTTCTCCTATCGAGGTAAATCCATGAAATTTGGATTACTGATTCCAAGCCATTGAATAGATGCCTGTAGGATGCCAGTACCCTCTCCACATCTTTGGTTAATTTTCCTTTGGACTGAACTTTGATGCAGAGTTGGACCTTATTATTTTGCATGGTGATCGAATCTTTCTTAGGGACCACTGTCGGTGCTCCAGGGTACTGGATGGACCATTCGTGTATACTATACAAATCAGTCATAGCCTCGTTAAGCATGGTGAATATTTCTTTTGTGTGGGCCTGGATGGTCACGATGGGGGCTACCATGTGGTGTAGTTTAGGTATCTCCTCATATGCTATTTCCATGGCTTCCCTTAGTGTCTCCGTTTCTGCCTCAATTGCTGCTTGGAATTCAGATGCGCTTGTGTGTACTAAACGGAGTGTCACATTCTCTTCCTCCATCTTCTTCTTCTCCTATTCTGCCATGATGGCCCTTTTTTCAGATGCATAAAGCCTGTTCTACAAATCTGCAATCTGTTTGCTCATCTAGGCCATATTGTGTTCCGTGGCGGTAGCGAAAGTCGTCCTAGTCGAGGAAATCATTTGAGGGTTTGTTGTAATGTTAGACACGATATCCTTGGTCGTGGTTACTGACAACGACTCAGTTGGGTTCCTGCTGCAATATATCTTCCGTTCTTGTATGATATTGAGGTTTATTTCATCAAAAGTGAATCTAGTACGATCTAGGACCTGCTCATCCTGATCCTCTGAGATACCTAGCTCTTGGAGTGGAAGGTCTCCACCAGTGATGGGAGTAGTAGGGGGTACATATAATGAAGGAAGTGTGTTTTGTCTCATGCCTAGGTTATTTCTTCCTCTGCTAATGCCCATAGTCTCTCCAGTTCATCTTCCATGTTCTTCATCTCTTGTTCCAACCTCTTGTTCTCTTCCTGCCTTCTCTCCTCAACTTATTCTTCCCATTTTTCTGCTCTTCCTCTTCCTTCTTTCTTCTCTCCTCTTCTTGCATTTTCTTCTATGCCTCTTCTTGCACTCTCCTTTCTTCTTCCCATTGCTTTTCTCGAAACTGTTCCTCCTTTTCTTGCTCTTCCTACCTTCTCCTTTTCTTGCTCTGGCTCTAGTTGCTAGAATCTAGAGGTTCTTTTCTCTCCAACTCCCTTTGCCTCTTGAGCTCTCATTTATTTCTTGCCAAGCTGGCATTTTTTTTTTCTAGTGTAGCATGCTCCTCCTCGTTGTTACTCTCGTGGTCTTCAGCTTCCTTCCCTTTGTGCTTCTCAAATTCCTGAGTGCTTGTTGGTGCTTCATGCTACTTTTTCTTTATGGTGGAAACCCTTTCTTTGAGACTCATGTCTTCCTGGGAATTATCTTGGGGCTCATCCTTTATAGCCCGTTGTTCGCTTGGGCTGATTTTCCTTGTAGCATTATACCCGTTTATAACCCCATCTTCAATATCCTTTTGGGTATGAGAATACTACCAACTAAATGTTTCCTTTTTGCAATGGGTAGCCACGACTTTCTTCAGGTCATATGTTCGGTAATTGAGTGTTACGAAATGGCTTCCCTTCAATGCTTCGACCTCTACCTCCACCTGTTTGAAATCTTCTACTACGTATACCCCAATGGTGAGAGGGAAAGCAGGCTAGGGTTTCTTTTTGCCTTTGTTCAGTATCTTGGTAAGCCCTTGCGTCAATTGATAGCAGAGCTCTCGTAGGAGCATCTTGTCTTTGCAAATTTGGGTAGGTCATGTTGAGGCTTATGGGTGCCGAACACTCTAATGAATGTTCCTTCCTCAATGGGAAACCAATGTGCTACCTTGACGAGTGTCTTCATAGCCCTGTTAGACATGCATGGTGGTTATTCCCCAAATAGTAGCTGGTACAATGGGCTGATGAAAGTTTTAGAGATTATATCTAGAATGCCTTTGTAACCTGTGTCCCAAAAAACTTTCTAATGGTTGTGCACGGGGTTGGTTGTTGTTGAGTCTCAGTTTCAGCTCCAGTTTTCGAAGTAGCATCTCGAGTAAACAATGTCGAGGAGGTATGATGACATATAGAATTCTACAGGTTGTTCCAGTTGTGGGAGCTTCACAGTAATTATGTTTGTTTTCAAGGATGAGCATAAAAATGGTTCCTCGGGTGGCAACGATGTACATGAGGGGAACCTAGGTGCCATAGAAAATGTCACTATCTGGCTTTCCATACAACCGGCACATCATTGCAGCGATTAACTGATATACTTTTCACAATCCCTATGTCTTGTAAGCCTTATCTGTCCTGACTTGGAACTTTGAAGGGTCTTTCTGCCACTCCCTTAGGATGTCCTTTATTGGAGTTGAGAACCCAAAAAGCCACCTAGTATTGAAAACCTCTTGTTTCTTAGGGAGTTTGTAGTAAACACTGATGTCTTCTGAGGAGATAGCAGCTATGGGTGCCCCATCATGGCCCCTAATCGTCTAGGACTCTGTTTTTGTGCATTGAAAGATCCATTCAATGGTTTCCGAGAAAGGGAAGACTGGGGGTGCGATGCTACTTTGTGTAACCAAGACCTTTTTATGTGGAGGTACACGTGAAAATCCTCTTGTGTCTCTGGAATGTATGGCTTTGCAAACTCTTCGTAAATGTTATACCAGGAGAGCCTTGTCATTTTGCTGATGTTGCAGGCAGTGTCCCTGAAGATAGGTGGCTCCTCTTCTGGTTCATCCTCCCACGACCCTCTTCTTGAGGCCCCGTGAGAAGTTCTAGTAGTAGGGGGAGCCATCTCATCTTCAAAAGAAGAAATGGATATGCACTCTAGATCCATGTCACCTGGCATGTCAAAAACATAGTCCCACCATGAGAGAGACGACATGAAAATCAAATAAAACTGCGAAAACAAAAGGTTGTAGTAGGTGAAGGGCAAGTCGCAGGGAATGTTGAAAATAGCAACAAGAAATTCTAATTATAGAAATGCTAAAAATAACACTGCCATAAATAGCATTTCGGGATACCTTCCTATTTTAGTTAGTCCCTGAACTAAAATAAAGAAGTAAAATTCGAATTTGATCTTAGCAGTTGTTTGTAAAATAATTAATTAATTCATCTTGAGTTAATTAGTTGTAGAAAATCACACATGAAGTGTATGTGGGGACATGCAATAGGTATCCCATTGATTGAGGAATTTATCTGTCAGTTAAAGAGATAAGGATGAGTTGTAATATTGAGTTGTAATTAGTTAGCTCAGATAACTGAGTTAAGTCCAGTTAGATTAGTTCAAATAGTTTGTTGAACTAATTGTGAGTTCAGTTAGTTAATTCATGCATGCATGTAACTGCTACAATTCAGATAACTAAATATTCTCTCATAAATAACTCATGCATGTCGGTTCAGATAGAGACCTAGTTGAGATCAGATGATGGGATAGTGTACTATTAGTTGTAGGAATATTCCATGGAGGATATCTCTTGCATGCAGAAGGAATTCATTCCTTTAGGATTGCGCAGTTACTTCTTCGGTTTAGTGGGTGTGATATGAGGCCAATCACACATGTGGCACCATTGGACCCCAAGAAAAACTGCGCAAGGAAATAGGAAGCTTGGAGGGCTGAGGGAAGACATATCTTGTGTCTATTCAGTCTATGAGTTGTATTGTTTGATTGCAGAGAGAGCAGGATAGCTTGTGAGCTGATTCTTTTTGTAACTTGAACATATTCCCACTTGTATGATAATACAGAGATTGGGGTTTTAGGCAGAGGCTTTCCCTGGGTTGTTCTTCTGTTTTCATGTGTGATTGATTTCTCATTCGCAGTTATATGTGTTCTAATTGATCTTTCTCGTATTCAATTAAGCTTCTGCAAAGTTTGTTGTAGAAGTAGATCTTGTACTTTGCTTTAGTATATTGCATAATCTGTTGATCTACAGTGGGAATTTCTATATAGTATCAGAGCAAAGGTGTTCAAAGTGAAGAATAGTACACAAGAAGGGAGAAGTTCGAAGTTTGAGGTTCCTAAATATAGAAATCGAGTTTTTATCACATCTCAATTTCACCAATGGCATTCAATGGTTTAAGACTTGAGTATGCCCTTGATGGTAGCTTGAATTATATAGCCTAGAAAGATCACATGGAAGTAGTATTAGAGGACAACGGTCTAAAGGACTTCATTGATGAAGAAGTCCCCAAGCTGGCAGCAGCTGATGCTACAGAATTGGTAGAATGGAAGAAATGTGTGGCTAGAGCAAGGAGAATCCTCCTGGAGGGAGTTCGAGACCACATTGTCTCGAGCCTCCATGGGAAGGAGAGACCATTTTTGACTCAGTTAATGGAAGAGAAAAACTACCAGATTGGGAACGAATTTGGTGGGATTTGATGCAGGAGGACATAAGAAAAAGCACCAAAGATGGATCCTCATCAAAGCAAGATGATGAGGAAAATCTAGCATTAGCGAGTAAGGCAAGGAAAGGGAAAGTGAAGGCATCCCTTCCCAAATCCAGTTCTTGTCATGGTGGGAAGAAGTTTGACAAATCGAAAGTGTGATGCTTTCATTTTCATGAAGTGGGTCATTATGCTACGAATTGTCCATAGAAGAAATCCAAGAAGGTATCCTCGAAGGGATCTGATGGTGAGGCACTGGCCTCACAGTTTGAGTTGGATTTCTCTCTTATCGCATGCATGGTTTCATCCATGGTTGGATGTGTGTGGTACCTGGACAGTGGAGCTTCATTCCACATGTCATGTGACAAGAATATTTACAGTACCTTGGAGGAGAAGGATCTCTAGATGCGGATCGAGATGGGTAATTATGGAAAGTACCGTGTTTCAGATGAAGGTACAGTTGTGTTTTAGAGGGAGCATGGAGCTCCCCTCACCTTGACTGATGTAAAGTATGTACCAGGTCTGAAGAAGAATCTCATGTCCATTGCTATGCTACAAGATAAATGTTATGATGTAGTCTTTAGTAAAGGAACGATATTCCTTAGGCATATCGGCACTAGATAGACCAAGTGAATCAAGATTCGAGTAAAAAATCTCTACAAGCTGGAGGTAGACGACTGTGTTGCATTGAGTTACAAAGCTGAGATGGTGCAGAGCCAACATGTTGGCGAGCTATGTCATAGAAGATTGGGCCACTTGCACCATGGAGCCCTGAAGATCATGCAACAGATTTCTACCGGACTTCCCAAGGGAAAACTAGAGCAGATGAATACATGTAAAGGTTGTACCTTGGGTAAGTATACGAAATCTTCCTTTCTGAATCAAGACATTACAACTGGAGCAATCCTGGAGTGAGTTCACTCAGATGTTTGTGGACCTCTCTTTACAGCTTCCACTGTTAAACAAAGGTACTATGTTATTTTTATTGATGATTTTCTCGTAGATGTTGGATCTACTTTATGCAAAAGAAGGATCATACCTTCTTGAGGTTTTGTGAGTTTAAAGCATTGGCAGAGAAAGAATCTAGAAAGAAAATAAAATCCTTGCATAGTGACAATGGTGGAGAGTATGTCTCCCAACAGTTTAAGGACTTCTACGCTACAGAAAGAATTAAACGGGAGTTGATGGCACCCCATAACCCACAAGAGAATGGGGTGGTCGAAAGGAAGAACAGATTGATTGTGGGAGCAGCTCGAGCAATGTTGCATGACCAAAGCCTACAACTGCATTTGTGGGCTAAGGCATGCAATATAATAGTATACTTCTAGAATAGAAGCCCGCACCATATACTGGGAATGAAGACACCTATGGAGGCCTTTTCCGGGAAGCGACCAGATGTGAGTCACTTCCAAATCTTTGGATCATCAGTTTACTGTCATGTGACCAAAGATGCCGAGAAGAAGCTATATCCAATAGCTGAGTTGGGAGTACTTTTGGGGTACACTAATACAACCCACAACTATCAGGTGTACCTGCCCACTAGTTAGAGGAGAGTGGCACGCAGGGATATGAAGTTTGATGAGCAAAAATCCATGCAAGTATCACTTGAGAGGGAGCTCAAGTTGCATTCATAGGAGGAACTTTCAGTTCCTAAGGAGGAGGAGCCTCAGATTGATGCGGAGCAGCCACATGCAGAGGATATGGGAGTGGAGACATCCACTCATGTTGAGACTTTGAGAGATGGGCGGAAATGCTAAGGGGAAGCTGATAGATTGATGCTGGATGTGCAGGAGAATGTGAGACAGCCATCTTCTCAGCACAAACAGAGAAGGTCGCCCGAGCGATACATTAGGTACATGGCCCTGGTTATGTGTAGGGTTTGAACCTTCTTCATTCGAGGAGGCAGTGCAGCAACTAGTCTGGGCTGATGCAATGGTAGAGAAGTATGAATCTATCATTTAGAACAGTGCATGGGATGTTGTCCCAAGACCCCAAGAAAAGTTAGTTGTTAGTTCCAGATGGCTTTACAAGTTAAAGTAGGAAACTGATGGTAGTGTTGAGAAACATAAGGCAAGGTTTATTGCCCGAGGTTTCTCACAGGTCGAGGGGATCGACTACGATGAGACCTTTGCTCCTGTAGTAAGGTACTCATCTATTAGATCGATGTTGGCACTATCAACTCAGATGGGTTAGAAGATCCATCACATGGATGTGAAGACAACATTCCTCAATGGGAAGATTGAGGAGGAGGTGTACATTGAGCAGCCAGAGGGTTTCGAGACCTTCGATCATGAGTCGCATGTGTGGCAACTCAATAGGGCTCTATATGGGCTGAAGCAAGCACCCCATTTTTGGTACACCAAGATCGATAGCTATTTCACCGAGTTGGGCTTCACCAAGAGTGAAGTAGATGCGAACCTTTACCACATCATTGTAGAAGGTAAGCCATTGATTATTGTTCTTTATGTCGATGATCTGGTTTTGACAGGAGATGATCAGTTGATCCAGTCTTGCAAGAAGGACCTTGCAAGAGAGTTAGAAATGAAAGACATGGGTTATATGCACTACTTTCTAGGCATGGAGGTGTGGCAAAAAGATGTTGAAGTATTTCTGTCTTAAGGCAAGTATGCTAATGAGATACTCAAGCGCTTTCACATGGAGAAGTGCAAGCCCATGCAGACTCCTCTAGTTGGGAACTGGAGGAAGGAGGATGCTACTTTAGGTGAGGTAGTAGCTAATACTATTTACCAGAAAATTGTGGGTTCACTTATGTATCTGGTGAACACATGACCAGACTTATTCTTTTCGGTGAACCAGTTAAGTCAAGCTATGGTTCAACCTACCAAGCTGTTTTGGAAGGCAGCGAAGCATGTGTTGAGATACCTTAGAGCCACATCTCAGTTTGGATTATGGTATAGACATACAAAGGGAGTGAAGCTTTAGGGCTTCACAAATGCGGATTGGGCAGGGAGTCCATCAGATCGGAAGAGAACTTCTAGGGGAATCTTCATCCTTGGTTCAGTTGCAGTTTCCTAGTACAGTAGGAAACAAAGGTCAGTTGCACTTAGCTCAGCATAGGCTGAATACATGGCTACTAGTCAGGTTGCATGTGAGGCCATTTGGATGAGGAAGATTCTAGTAGGATTATTTGGTTAGAGGATGGATCCAACTATGATCTACTGCGATAATCAAAGTGTTACCGAGAATAGTGTCCACTTAGAGCTGCAATTCCCACTAAGACTGGTAGCTATATTAGAAGCAAACAAGTTAAAACTACTTACGTTTTCCTTTATGAAAAATAGATAAGAGGAGAATAGAGGACACCAACCTTTGTCTTGCGCTTGGTTCCTTGCTCGGTTCCTCTCCTTCTCAATAGATCTTTGCCGCTCCTTTTTCTACACAGCTTCAGAGAGCACCTGTGGAATCAAAGCAGCATAATACTATCGAAGAACAGAGATCTATATTCATAAACAACACAGGACCATATATGTATTAACCACACAAATGCATATACAATCAAACATACACGAATGTGGAGGAAAACTTGAATATCTTTATTAATATCAAGAATAGCAAGAGGATTACAACCAATTGTTCTGACCCAGCATCATCCTCTAGCAAGAAAGCCCTTCTT
>APFE031396872.1:22631-61341 GCA_000404065.3 Pinus taeda | reverse complement strand
TTGGATGATCATCTGTTTGGCAATGATGTACATTTGATGTCTTTATATTCCTGAATATATCGTAGCCCGGATGGATGAAACTAGATCCGGGGTCTTCAAAACTTGTTCCATCTTCACTCAGAGTACAATTTGATCCATGTGAAAAATTTTCTAGAGTCGAACATGGAAAGACATTGCCTAATTACCAGCCAATGATGTAAGCTATTAACAGGCACGAGAGGAGTCACCAATAATGACAATGACCCTCAAGGCACTATAGTACAATTTGCGTGGTGTGAAAAAGGACTTGGCGTCAAACACCGCGCAAAATCTCTCGGTCGGGGGCCATTGATGTAAACCTGTCGCCGAAAGTGAGAAACTTGCCCTTGAGGCATGCAAGCTTCAAGGTACTGAAATGGGTTGTTCCTAAGTCAACTTCTTGGATAATGAGCTGATGTTGACAAGAAGTGATCCATCGTAGGAGGGCCTTAATGAATCCCACATCTACAACACGGAATGGAGCAAATGATTTTGGAGGTGAAAATGATCTGATGATACAGGGTTCAGGGTGGCAGTCATGAAAGAATGGAGCGTGAATGTATTGCAGCGGATGAGACACAGGTGAATTCTTTGAGCGACTTCTCTTGAACATATCGGCGACATTGACGGTGGATTGGTAGCGTTAACCCCAAAGATGGATGGTTTGATGGACTAATGGTGATATGACCAGTGAACGGAACAACCCAATCCGACTTGGATGTGGAGAGAAAGTGTCATGTTCAAGAGAAACTTGCTACCAATAAAGTTTCTTAAGTCTTCTTCCCAATTTTTCCCAGTCATTGCTGACCAGTACTTCTTCATTTTTGTCAAGCTTGAGGAGGATAACATATGCTTGTTCTATAATTCGCCCTTCGGGTGAACCTGTCGCTATGTTTTAACGAGCCTAGCGACAATGAAACTCGTTCTCGTCCATTTGGACAAGTTTGTCGCTATTAGGTTTTAACGAGTTTAACGACAAAGATAACTCGGTCCTTTTCAATTTTAGAGAGTCTGAAAGGGATGGAAAGGAAACTCCAATGATTATTTTTTGTCATATAATCCCTTAAGTCTAAAAAAGCGTAAAATAATATGAAAGGGATGAATTTTCAATAGTTTTAATGAGCTAAACAAGACAAGTGCTCAATCTTTTTGTGTAATAATCCCTCAAGTCCAAAAAGATTAAAATCTAGAGGAGGGATAGCACTTCCGATGACTTTAACAAGCTGGAGAGGCTAATCGCTTGAAAATCTTTTCATATTTTATGAGTCAGTTGAAAAGAGCTTAAACGAGACTCATTTTTCGAGGAATGAGTGATGATTTCGGGTAGCGGTTGATTCCAGGTAAGGTTTGGAATTTTCCAATCACGACAGTGTCACAAGGATGGCTAACAGAATCACTCTTCACAGATGTTCCTCGAAAGGGGTAAAAAATCAAATGAAGGTGAATGATCGGCTAAAACAGAGTGGAGGTGATGATGAGAACACGACCAAGGTTCAAAAGATGATGATAATGCATTCACAATGGTTATTTGCTGGGGATCGGTTCATTTTGTAATGAGCTTAAACTTTGGGGGAAACATTTGCTCATTGCTTATGTTTATTTTTTAACGAGCTTGAATTCCGCATTAAAACTGCTCGTGTTGGTCATATAATAAGGATATCTCATCTAAGATGCCATTTTTTATGGAGCTTGCACCTTTTAAAGCTTTACCCGGGATCCTTTCTTTATGCAAGCTAGGAAACGACCAATCCTACGAGTTTAAATGGTTAGAGGACCTACAAATTTAAAAAATAAATGGTCGCTCTTTGCTTGCATGCAAAAAGGTTTGCATGCCCCCAGGTATAATGAAAACTTTCCAGGTTACCATATAGAAGCTCTTACTTTTGCAACATAGTTTCCATCCACGTTGCAGATAGAAACACTTCCTGGGTTAGTCCATCTGGACCAAGGTGGTTCTAAATCCCAACCTCCTAACCTTGACAAGGGAATCTTATTCTGGTCTAACTCCCTTTTCCTGGAAGGATGGGTGTCGGACTAGTCATCTTCCTCTGTGGAAACCTACTTTATACCTAGAGTTTCCCTGCCGAAGCAGGCTAGGGTGCATGCCCCCTGGGTTTCAGCCATATCCTCCCGAATCACTCGCGCTCATTGGGTGGACGGACTAGAGATCGATGAGATGTTCCTTGTGTGAAAAGACCATTTAGGGATGGAATTTTACTATTTTCTATGTGTGAACTAGGGAATGACAGCTGGTCTACGAGCTTGAACACTCTGCCTTCACACGGAAAACACAATACTCTAAAGAGTGAGGAGACGACGGCTCCCATGCAATAAATATAGTCACGCCCAAGGAGTAGATTATAATCTAGGGGTCTGTTGATGCCTCGAAAATCGCTGCAACAACATTAGGGAAACCACCCGGTCCGGACCTTAGTACAGCTCCTTTTCCGTTCGGGATAGTGGCTCTGACTGGGGATAATGGGACCAGTTTCCTAGAAATAGATAAAATGGGATGAGTGAATGATTTATAAGTAACACTAGCGATAGGCGAAGGACTAATACTATTGAAAAAATATAAATAAATGAAACTTATCCTGGGAATCTATTGAGCTCTAAAGCATAGCTTTTGATGCTCTATATCTCAAAGATAAACATATGGATGACTGTATCCTTAAGGCATAGATATTGAATTATTTAGGATTGTTGATCTTAAATAGTTAAGCGCAACGATTTAAAGCGATATTACTACACTTTACACATTTATATCATCAACATATACATGATTAAAAGTAAAAGCATATCATATAAACACCCAATAGTGGAATGAACAAGATTTTCTGTTATAGCACATGCATACAATCAATGATAGCAAGATAATGACATAACAATTCTCATACACAGAATGACTTCAGTCAAAGATAGAAGTACCATTTGAGCTGTAGGCCAATCCCAGATATCAATCGCTATGTGTGGCTTTTCCCTCAACGCATAAACATTCCTTAATCAATGACAGTAGTGCACAATTGAATCAAGAAATTTCTCCATTAAAGTAAAAGCGACTGGTTGAGTTTCATAAAAGAATAAAGGCTGAAGCACAATAGTGCAAACTTCAGTCTGTTAAATCTATTACAAAATTTTACGACCCTTTCTAAAAACATGAAAGGGTCTATAAATACTATGCTAATCTAAATATCTATAAAACAGAAATGCTAACTATGCTGATATCAATAACTTCTTGTTGCTATTTCTGCTGGCGATCTGAGGAGCTGGAGGATGATTCATTCCGTCGGCTGCTTCCCTTTGAACCTGAGTTGATTGATGGCAAGCATTGGCTCAATTTCAGGAGGTTTGTTGAGCCGTGAACTGAGCTGGGCAGCGTAGGTGGCGTCTTGGATGTTGGGGATCATACATTGAACGACATCGGTTAAGCATTTGAGGGCGGCTCTTTGTTCATGAGGCTTGATTAGGAAATGCCAATATGTTTCTATGCTTAAACTGTTAACCCCGGCAATTAACCTTCCTCTGCTTTCTAACTCTGGATAACACGTCTGCTCCAATGTATTCGCTGTAGTAACCTTTCTGGGTGTACACTGGGAAACGATGTTTGCTATGTAGAGTGTATCATTAACTAGATCAATCAAATTATTAGAAGTCAATCTACACCTTGAAGCTGCCCTTTCTGCCTTCAACACCTGTGTGTGCCACTCTGTGAATAGTATGTCCTTATGAACCTCAAGTATTCTCGGCAAATTGGAGGCTTTTCCCGACTTCGAATCTTGCCATTCGAGGTATGCTGTAATAGCTTCATCAGCTTGATTCAAGTCATCCCTTGCCTTTTCTACCTGCTCATTTACAGCTGTGGTTAATTCGCAGAGTGGTTCCGCTTGAGAGAGGTATTGAGCCAAGAGTTTAACTTGCGCTATAAGCGCATTGTTGATTAACATTGCCTCTTTTCTGAATTCCATTATTTGCGAATCTCCTTTGATGTTCTCTAGCTGCGCTGTAATTTGAGCGATATGCATATCCTTGGTTTTTAATGATTGCTCATTCGCCGCTTTTAATTGCTCCAAAGCCTCCGTCAACTCATTTTGTTTCTGGATTGCTGCCTAATTAATCTTTTGCTTCTCTTCCTCCCATTGCTGAGCCGATTGGCTATTTATTTGCTGTTGCTTTGCTAACTGTTCGCCTGCACGCACTGTTCGCTGTTGTTGTTCTGCTAATTGTTCCTCAGCTTGTATTACCCTCTGTTTTACATCCGCTAATTCTGTTTGCAACGTAGAGATTTCCTGGTCTTTAGTCTTTAATAGAAGACTTACCTCCGATGCCTTGTCGATAGTTGCAGTTGAGTAAGCTCCAGCATACTGTGACAATTTAGTTAGATCATCGGAGGGATCCAGTTTCTCCTTCCACACTACATTGCCCATGACCGTTTGTTCTGGGAAGATGGAAGGTTGATCAAGCCTTTGTCTCTTTCTCGATCGCTTTACCATGGCTCTGTGCCTTGGGCTGTAGAAGACATCCAATGGAGGAATATCTTCTATTTGTAGAGTGATTTGGTTGCTAGGACCTTTCGGAATTATTTCCACATCCTTAGTTTTAGGTGGGCTGCTGGTTCCGCTCAAAGCCTGAGATGAGGTATCATCCTGTACATTGCTGGTTTTAGGAGTATCAGTATTCTGTGAGTCTTTTCCTCCACCAATAATGGTGCTGAAATGCTGCCATTCCTTTTGCAGTTTAGGGTCTGTGACGGCACCCTTGTTAGTATCGGTGGTGGTTTGTTTAGACTGGGACTCCTTTAACAATTGTTCTTGTTTTTCCTTCTCTCGTTGCTCCTGTTCCTTCTGCCGCATCTTTGCCTGCTCTTTTTGCTAGTTGTCCTCCTGCTCTTTGCGCTGTCTATCTTCCTCTTCTTTCTTTGAGCGCTCTTCCTGCTCTTTCCTTGAGCGCTCTTGTTGTTCTTTCTTCAGCTTCTCCTGCTGCTCTTTCTTTTGTCGCTCCTCCTGCTCATTATTATTGGCCTTCGTTGTACCAGGAGGTTCCTTTGTCTGTTGTTGGCCAGGCTCGCTTGATGATGCTGCTTTGTTTGGGATTAATAAATCTAGAGGCAGAGTTTGCAACCTCTGCTTCCTGAGTTTATTAAACTCAATTAACTCTTCATCGTTGTATCGCATCTTGGCAAGCTGTTTGGCTTGAAATATCGATTCGGCTGCAGAGAAAACATCGTCGAACATATCTTCCTTATGATCAAATGTCGCTAATTTGGCATGTTCCAAAGCGGCATATGCAGTTCGCTTTGGATCAAATGCTCTATTCGGAATTGTGGCAAGATTTAGAGCCTGCATCTTCTTGGCCTCTTTTTCCGCATGTTTTAAATCATGCAGGGTGAAGACTCCACATCTGAAGGGAAAAGTAGGCCAGCCCCTTTTCTTCTCCTTTTTGAGAGTCTGTGTGGTGCTCTCAGCTGTAATTTGGTATGCAATTTCCCTTGCTAGGAGTTTGTCAGGGACATATAAGGGGAGGACATGAGGATTGGCTTGGCTGCCAAAGACTCTAACATAAGTAAAATACTCTTCGCCAAACCAACTACCTACTGCTAGCAAGTCAAAAGAGGCAAGGTAGGAGATCCTTGGAATAGGCTTATCAAAAAATTGCATAATAAACAGGAACCATGAAACCATTACAAATATGATAAATGTGGCTTTTATGGGATGACTTCCACATTTTGCGATGGTAAATATGTATGGGCGAGGGGTCCTATGCGGTCCACCTCCAACCAAGAATAGGGAATTCAGAATTAAAACACAAGGTATCCAAGATATATGCACTGTAGTAGAACTGGGGAATTTTCCTCTCAGTGACTCTAGTTTTGTTCCTAAAGTCACTAATAGCTAATGCTAGCTTATCCGAAAGGATAGTAGCCCAATCCATAATCCAACTGTTCACTGCCGCCTCCATGAGAGGAACCGTTTCAATGGTAAAAATGGCAGAGTCGTGCAAACCCCACAATCTACACATCATTATACCGGCGTAGCAATAAGGAGAACACAAAGAGTCGACTGAGTACTTACCGGAGGATTCATGCTTGTGCTTATTTGGATTCTGCCTCTAGTCCTTGATAGGTTCAGACTCAATCTCGTTCTCGCTTGCGAATTTCTCCAAAAATGCGCTATTATATATCTTCTCTGGCTTAGGCAAATGATACATTTTCCTCAGATCTTCTGGCTTAAATGACCCAAAAATCCTCCCGTCCTTTGCGATGAAAGTTCGGTCTGTGATGGGGATTTCTTCAATTGCCCATTTCACGACATCAGTATATGGGAGCATTTGCTCCCTTGCCACTATCCTATGGAGGAAGGAATCGGCCAAATCCTTAAGAGTGCACTCTGATTTCTTCGTTGAATCAGCGGTGGCTTCATCTACCGCCTGCGTTGGCTTCTCGGCCTCTAACAAGTCATAAGTTCCTTGCCAAGTTGTTCTGGCAAGGCCTGCGCATGTTGTGTCGGATAGCATGCAATGGGCGTATTGGCGGCCGAGTGGGAGTGATTATGCCTTAATTATCATTAACTCGGGCTTTCCAATCAATTTAACGGATTTTTATTGAGAACCGTGCCTTATCGCATCACATCGGGAGGGGGCGCATGACTGGCTTTAACAATGCTTTGAGTATTGCCGATCGCCGATTGCGATATTGCATCGGCGAAAGGCATATGTGCATTAAGGATGAGACGAGGGGACCCGCCGATTGCTGATTGCGATATCACATCGGCAAAAGGCATATGTGCAATGCTTGTAAAAATAAAGGGGAGGTGCCGATTGCGATATCGCCGATAGCTTTATCGCATCGGGGGGAAGTCTTTTGGCCATTTGTTGCATCCTTTATATTATTGCGATATGCGATCCTCGGATTGCTTTATCACAATAAACTGAATATTCGCATTATGTTTATTTTTTTAAAAAGATATTGCTTTTAAGGGTTTATTCATAAAGCGCTCCTTTGATTATCGGACTTTTATAAAGTAAAAGTTTTGATATCAATTTTATTTTTAAAGGGACCTATTTCATATTTTAATGCTTTTTGTGAATAAAAATAATATGAAATGGGGGGTTGTTTGCAAAGCACAACAGGAGTATAAAATCATTTCCAGTTGCATTCAAATATTTTGGAGCACTCACTAAAGTGCTTCATTTTCCTCCTAGTTAATTCCATTTATACTATCCCAATGCTTCTAGAAGTTCTTCCCCAAACTGATCCCTTAAATATGTTGGAGGGAAATTGATTACTTGATTGGAAGCCACAGATTATAATTTGATTAAGAGAAAGGGATGAGAAAGCTTCATATTCTTCAATATATTCCACAAGTTAAAAGCATATTGAATGATTTCCTTTTTGTTTAATTGATACGACAATCACTCGAGCATTTGTTAGGATTTTGAGACCTTTTTCAATGAATTTTTTTCTTCTTCTGAAAGTTATGTTCTCAATTAAAGAAATTAAAGAAAAGGTGAAAATGATGCAATGGAAGGATTTTCTATTTTAGTGCCTAAGAATTCCTTGCTAATGTGAAGGGCTTGGTAATTTCTTAACTTAAGATTACTCACATTTGAATTCCTAGCATTTCTTTTAATTTCATTTTTGTTGTGTTTATATTGCTTTCCTTGAAGTTGGTGATCTACTGTGTGTGTAATAGGAAGTAGTAATTACTGTGCACTCTCAAAGGTGATATTGATGGATGACTAACTTTAAATGCCCCTACTTGACTCTTTAGCATTACATGATCATGCAAAAAAAATTATTAATCAATATTAAAGGGAAGATGATTAACATGCAACATTTCTTGGTTTGTCATATAATTACTACATTTTGGCCCCCAATAATATATTTGATGCTACTTTTTGGTTGTTACTTGTGGAGCTTCCCTTTGGCTCAGAAAAACATCGAGGATAAATGTCCATTGCATTGGCATTAGACATCATCAAAGAGGAATTCACCAAAAGAAGTAGAGGACATGGGAGCAATTGATACACTGAGTGGATAACCGTTAGAGAAACACCGAGGCACCATAATTTCTTATTAGCTAGTCATAAAAGTACCTTTTTTTTTCCAAATATTTTCATCTATATATAAATAATAAAAGCACAATTTCATACTAATTATTCAAACTAATAATTATTTGATAGTCATAATTTATAATTAAATAGTATAATATAATTAATATTATAGGACACAACTATAGGGTCTGACTGTGAGGGGCATTGTGACAATATATGTACACTTCTCATTGTATTAGACAATCATCTCTCAGAGTGTGATATGCATTCAACGAAATGTCCTCCTAGAGGTCATTGTGGGATTGAAATTTTTTCTTTCAGTGGAAAAGTGGTGATATATTTTCTTCGGCCTTAGTGTTCTGCTTCCCTAAGGTTTTGACACTACTCATAGCTAGCACCTTCATTCAACCAAGTGAGGTACTCATCTCGGAAAGTTGAATCATTTTGTCTCCACAATCCAATATGATGTTGGATCAATCTCATTATCCTAAAAACATAGGTCATAATAGTGAGGAACTTTTACTATGGGCAAAAGAATATCCAAATTAAAGGAACATGACTATTTTAGAACAAGCAATAAGGATATTTTTTACACTGATCTTTTTTTTTTTCCATTTGTTCTCACAAGTTATCTATTGCTTGATTTTTTTAACATGTAACTTAGTTTGTATGATTGTGCCTAAGGTTTTGTTGAAGGTTGAATACTAAGTTCCTAAGCTGTTATTTTCTATGGTGACGTTTTATTTTCGTTGTTTATAGAGGTCATATAGTTGCATAGTGGCCACTATCAAATGTTGAGGTATATGTCGTATAAATATTTTATAGCCTACTTTATTTTATATTCAAGTATTCATTGTCTTTCATCTCTTATACTCTGCATTGTATCTTCTTTCATTTTTAGGAGAGGAACTCAATATTGATGGTAAGAAGCAACAACTGAAGAAAGAGGAGAACAATAACACTGGAGCGAAAAATGCAAAATGAGAGAGAGAACAGAATTTGTCTAGTGATACCCTTAGAGCCAATATCTTGCATAAGACACACTCATAGAGACTGATGGTCAAGCCTTCAGAGTTGGTGAATTCACTTGCAATTCTTTGGCAACACAGTAATAATGTTTTGAAATGATGAAATAATATTTCACGTGTAAATTGTAGTCCAAATGATATTAAGTTGGAAACTCATATTGTAATACTTGATATTTTATATAATAAAATTTATATGGTTGAAATTAATTTTATTTTCACTTGATATTGTTTAGTCTTGTAATTGACATATGTAACTTTGCCTTCTCATATTAGATAAACATGCACATTGTATTGCATTTTTTAAAAATTTAGTCACAAATTCATACTAATTTAACCTATGTTGATTAACAATGGACACATAAAATCAATTTAAAACTACTAGATTAGTAGTTT
Organism: Pinus taeda; assembly: GCA_000404065.3. Taxonomy (NCBI): domain Eukaryota; kingdom Viridiplantae; phylum Streptophyta; class Pinopsida; order Pinales; family Pinaceae; genus Pinus; species Pinus taeda. The sequence continues at coordinate 51,853 of APFE031396872.1, read as the reverse complement.
ATATTCATTAATGATGAACATGAATAAAATGAATATATGACTAAATTAGTCATTTATAATGATTATGAATGAGATGAATAGAAACTACTAAATCAGTCGTTTAGATAATGAATATGAAAATACCAAAAAAATATAAATGATTACTACGAATGATAAATTTTTGATTAAAATGATGACTAAATTTTGCATATATACGACTATTAGTAGCTAATTTACAGTATCTTATAACATGACTAAAATTTAGTCATATATCATTGGTCATTGATTGGCTTCAAATAATGACTAAAATTTGCACATATATGACTATTAGTAGCTAATTTACAATATCTTATAACACGAACAAAATTTTGGTCATATTTCTTTAGCCATTAATTGGTTTTCTCGAGGATTCATATAGTAGTATATTTTGCTGTATATTTGGTCATTAATTGTGACAATTAAGGACTAAACCAATGAAAAATTAATGACCAAATTAATGACTAAATATACTATTAGATGGTGAAATTGAGGAAACCAATTAATGACTAAGCTAAAAATGACTAAAAGTTGGTTACGTTATAAGATATTGTAAATTAGCTACTATTGGTCACCGACTGAAAAATGGTCGTTTATATGCAAATTTCAGTTTTTTTTTTTTTTAGTAATTAATTAGTAATTTTGTACTAGTGATAATTTGGTTGCATGAATAAGCATAGTTGTGTAATTAAAATCATTTAAAATTTGTTAATAATTCATGGTTTGTTTGACTATTCACACACTTATCCTTGACCTTTTACTTTGAGAGTGAGTAGTGTCAAATCACTAGTCTTCGTTAAGGAACTTCCTTTCATTACTCAATGACCTAGCTTAGCTCGATATTTAAGGATTCCCCCCTAGATAAGAATATCCTTCTTCTAGTCTAAAGAGTGAGAGAAGGCCACTAAGGTGACATTGGGTGGCTTGCTTGATGGGTGGGGTCAAGAATTTTTTTTCTATGAGAGTGTTTGAGTGGAGATACAATTTAGAAAATTCTTACAAGAAAATTAGTTTCCTTTATTTCCATCACCTCAACTACTTAATAAAATCATGTGCTTTTAACAAAATCTAATTTTGATAAATAATTAATTCAATAAAATTAAAAAAATAAGATTATTATTGTTATTGTTATTTTTTTTTGTATATGAGATAATAGACAACTATAGCATGTTTGTACTTAAGGATTTATTCTATCCACTACCACAATCACCTCCAAGTGTACCCACATTGCCTCACACGTGGCACACTGAGCTAATCGAAGTTTAAACCAATAACATCATAAGAAATGCCTTAACAACCCATTCTATCATCAATTAATCTACACCATGGGGCAAATTAAAAATAACTTTTAATATTAAAAAATATAGCCAATTTATTTGATGGGAAAATCAATTTTAACATCTAGTTTGAGGAAAATCTGTAAAATAAAATATAATGTGAAAAATGTTAAGCAAAATAAAGTTGGGGTAAATTATAAAAAATAAAAAATAAGTAAAAGTGAAATATAAAATTAGTATTTATAATATAAATTAATAATTCAATCATATTACTCCTAATTTACCAAGTGTGAGAGGCATAAAATCTCTTCATATACAAACCTTTTTTAAAGTGAAAAGAGATTTGATCCCCTCTGCCCTTGGTAAATCCAAAATAAAGATATAAAATTAAGATAGATCCAAGCTAGTTTTATATCAATTTATGTAATTGAAAGTAAAGAATCATTATTTTAATGAAAAGCTACTTTCAAAAATATTTGTAATTTCCTTAATTTTAAAATAAAGCCAGCTTAGTTCCATCTTAACTCCAGATCTATCAAGTGACGAGAGGGATCACATCTCTTGAGGTGAAAACCTCTTTTTTGAGTGCAAAACTTAAGTAAAGGTTTGTACCTCGAGAGATTTGATCCCTCTCGGTGCTTGATAGATCCAGAGTTAAGATGGATCTAGATTGGTTTTAGTCATACACGGCCAAAGAAAATCTAACGAACATATGATTAATTTTATCAATAATGCGTAAATGATCTAATATTAATATAATGATTTTAAATATGCTAATATGTCTCAGATTAATTTGTATATTTTAATTTTAAATTTTCTTAGTTGCCTCAGTTTGTTGCGATGATAATTATTTTAATGATGAAATATAAATTTTGAATGTAAAGGGACAATGTAATAGTGTCGAATGATAGAAAATGTGAATAATAAGAATATAGTCAATTACAAATAGTCTTCATTGTGGTTAATCTAAAACTATTTTTCTTCTATTATTCTTATTGTCACCCTTTTTACTTTTGCCATCTTTTCATATTGTTTTTCATATTTTCATATCGATTATATGAAAAGGATAGGTTAAACCATAAACCATTTAAATCTTTAGCTCAATCTATTGTAGTAAACATCATTCCTTGTCTCTCATTCTTTCCAATATTAATAGGTTGAATTACTATAACACATAAATCAATGTACATTGTCAATACCTTTTTGTGCTTACACTGAAATCAATGCACAATGTTAATCCAATCACTTTAAAATTAATGTACCATCATACATCCAATTACATCAAAACATAAATCAACATTTATGCTAAAATAATGAAACTAACGCGAACAATTAAATAAGATAAGAAAACAACATTTACACTAAAATCACTGCATCTAATGAAAGAAATCAAATAAGATTAGAAATTAGCATTTACACTCAAATCAATTCATCTGGCGCACAGAAGAAAATTGGATTATAAACCAACATCTACATTGAAATTAATGCACCTAGTGCAAGTAAGAAAATAGGATTATAAAGCAACATCTACACTGAAATCAATGTATCTAGTGCAAGCAATAAAATAGCATTATAAATCACCATCTACATTGAAACCAATGCATTTAGTGCAAGCAATCAAATAAGATTAGAAATCACCGTATACATTGAAATCAATGTGCCTAGTTCAAGCAATTAAGCATTATTAGAAATAAACATCTACATTGAAATCAATGCATCTAGTGCAAGTAATCAAATAGGAATAGACTTCACCATCTACATTGAAATAAATGCATTTAGTGCAAGAAATCAAATAGGATTAGAAATCTTCTACATTGAAATTAATTCATCTAGTGAAAGCAATCAAATATCATTAGAAACCAACATCTACACTAAAATCAATGCATCTAGTGCAAGAAATAAAATTGGATTAGAAATCACTGTCTACACTGAAATCAATGTATCTAGTGCAAGAAATATTTTTCCCTCTCCCCCCCATATATATCTATATCTCTCTCCATCTCTCCTTATTTTCCACTCTATCTCAACCCCCCAAGCAAACATGCTATTTCACTTCATATCTATCAATCTCTTTGTCCCTCCCTCCCTCTCTCCATCTCTCTCTTCTTTCCTCTCTTCACTTTCCATCTATATCTCTATCTCCATTTTCCTCTCTATATCACCGCCAAAACATACACTCTATTTCTTCAATCTATCTACCTATCTCTCCCTCCTCCTCTCCCTCCCTCTCTCTCTCTCCCGCTTCTATCTCTCTTCCCTACTTCTTTCCTCTCTCCATCCTCTTTATCACCCCCCTTCTCTCTCACTCCACCTTTCTCTCTATATTTCTTTAATCTTACCTCTCTCTCTCCCCCCTTCCAACTCCTTCTCTCTTTCCCTCCCTCACTCCACTCTCTCACGTCCTCTCTCTCTTCCTTTCTCTCTCTCTCTCTCTCTCTCTCTCTCTCGTACTCTTCAGCCTCCAACTCTGTTACTATATCCCTCCCTCTCTCCTTCTCTCCTCCATTCTCTCCATCTCTCATTCTTTCTCTAAATTATCTCAACCCCAAACATACACACTCTCTCTCCATCTCTCCATTGTTACTCCCTCTCTCTCTCCACTTCTCACTCTCTATGTATTTATTCTTCCCTCCCTCTCTCGCCCTCCAACTCCATCTCCCTATCCATTCCTCTCTCCTTCGCTCTCCCTCCCTCTCTCCTCCTCTCTCTCAAATCTTCTCTCTTGTACTTCCTCTTTCTCCCTTTCTCTCCTACCTCCATCTCTCTCTCTTTTTTCCATCTAATCCTCTCTCTTACCCCATCACTCTCCTTCTCTCTGTCACTCTCTCTATCCCTCTCTACCCTCTCTCTCTCTCTCTTTCTCTCTTTTCCCTCCAATCATATCTCTTTCCCCATCTCTCCCTCTCTCTCTTCCCTCCAATCATATCTCTTCCCCCATCTCTCTCTATCTATGTTACTATATCCATCCCTCTCTCCTTCTATCTCCTTCTCTCCCCCCTTCTCTCTATCTCTCCTTATTTATCTCTTTATCTCACCCCTAAACATACACTCTGTTAGGTTCCTATACCAATAGGTGTCATTTTTCATGATTGACTGTTGAAATACCAAATATGATCATCCTTTCCATGCTGCAAAGGTCCCATATTATCAATAAATCAAAATTCAAGATAAAGAGAAAGGAAAGGAATCCCAAAGAAAGACCAGAGAAGTGGCTTGTTAAAAAGCTACTACTGTACTACATGTTGTATAGCAAGTTTAGAAAGTGCAATCACTGACTTTCTCACAATGGATGAATAGCCAGACAGTTTAACCCTGGCTAGATCATGTTTAAATTTCCTTGTTTTAAAATAGAGAATAAGATCTGCTCAAACAGTTCAAGCTTGGCAGATCACTATATGAGATAGAGAATTAAAGGGCCCAACTGCTCAATCTGAGCCCTTGGTAGAAATAAGGATAGATTTAGATAGGAGGGCAGCCAAAAGAAAAGAGGAAAAGCAGGGTTTGCTAGTTCAAATGCACCCAATCAAAGGAATAAAAAATGTTAGGTGTTTTAAGTTGGGTAGGCAGATAATTATGATGTTGCAGAAGTAAGGTGATGTTTAGTTTTAATGAGTATCACAAGCATCATGGAAAAATGGCTACAGTTCAGTGGAGCATGACTGACTTCCCCTCTCATTTCCCCCAGAACCTTCACTAACACCCCCTAGGGATATTGAGATTTGCTCAATGCTCCTAATCTATTTCATTTTTGACAATTTCTAAGAGAAAAGTTGTGTTTACTTGGTCAAGACAAGCCACATTTCTTGTGTAAACATAATCATCCCATTTTCCCTTTCATTTCCTGAAAAAAACTAAGTTTTGCCTTATAAACTTAGCATTTCCCTATCATATGTCATATTAACACCCTAACGCTAGTATATAACTCCTATATAAAGTTTCCTTACCCCTACTATATATAAAAGGAAAAACCCCAAAAAACATTATATATATCCCGCCCCTGCCTAATATGGCTATGTTTTAAAAATTTCTTGGGAGCCATTGGTCCACCTGGGGCCAATGACAACCCACCGCGTGTCTCACTGGGATTTGTTAGACCTTTGGTCAAACAAATAACCATATCCGTTGCGCATTAAAATGGGTTTTAATTAACGTTTGGTTAATTAAAAAAACCATGTCCGCGTGTCCCGATAACCTAAAGTTTTTCACCCTCCAAACTTTATAAAACATTCAAATATCGCACACGCTTCTTTTATAAACCTCCGACACCTTGCCTTCCCGTCAACTGTTGGATCGCGCTCTCCAGATCCAATGGCCCTCATCGATATTGGAGGCGCCCCGATGTCCGGTCGTTAGTACCTGATGGACGGCGGTTTTCCTGCGGTACCCAGGGACACCTGTCGTGTTTTCATTGCATCGAGCTTGCTCTAACATAAACCACCCCTGTACCAAAGGCGGTTCGATGGAAACCATAAACCATCGTTTGTCCTACCGCCCGCGTCACCATCCCGTCAGCAGCATGTCATCACCCGCCCTACTGTTCATCCCCCGTGTCCGCCATGTCATCCTCCGCGTCAGCAACCACGTCACTTTTCGTACTCCATTACCGGGCAAAAGCTACATCATGTTGACGTCATCCCCAAAAAGCGCCAAAAACTCGAAAAAGTCCAAATTTTGATAAAAACTCGGGAAATCAATTATTTTTGTTCATTTATGTTTGGTTGACTTGCGCACCCTCTGCATGTGAATTACATCCATTTCAACACCAAAGTTATAGTCTGCCACCCAGGCGAATCTACTCTGAAAACCCGGCCTCCTCCGCTCACTCTGCAACTGCATTTCGCACCAGACGGCCATAAAACATGTATTTACTCGGAATTCACTTGTAAACCCTGTTCTTTCCAAATTTTTCTATAAGAATCATCAGGACGACCAGAATTCCAGCCAAAATCACATTCCTTCCCCTGTACCTCTGCACTGCAATCACCACTATAGCCATTTTTGCAAAAGTAACCCTATCAACTGTCGTTCCCTCTGCAAACTTGCCCGTCGAGCTGAAATTCAAGCTCTTTTTCCCTGAATTCCACTCACAATTCCAATAGAATCAGTTTATAACCCTAGGTAAAAGCACAACCAGCTGATGAAAACAAGAATTTTCCAAACTTCTTTCCAAACCACCTATCTGCATCCTTCCTCTGCAAAAAGAATCCAAGAAATGTCCAAATGATGAATTAATTTGTCAAATCACCTGCGAAAGGAGGCCATTTTCACTGTTTATCCAACTTCCCCAATACACTCTGCATAATTCACCTTTTCTACCATGAATGCTACCTAGTGAGGTGACTACAAGATAAAACTCAGTCTGCAATATCCTGACAAAAGCCTTAGAGCTAGAGTTCTCTTTTCTGTTGTTTCATAAACCTACATTCCAGTCAAAACACAAACAATTGAAGCATGGAGGCTCTAGTGGCTCTCAACATTACACCCTTGAATGCACCACATAAGGACTTGGAATGGTTACCTCTGGCAGACAGGGACTTCCAGATTAAGGACATGATGGGTCTCAAGTCTCACCTGCAAACCTTTTGTCAATTTAGAAATAGCCACTGAAACACACTGATGTCCTGAGAATCTGGGAATCCAATATGCCTATCTACTACCTCCCTTCAGTCAATGTGTTGCCTGATTTTATTCATTTATGCTGTGCATACTATGATCCCACACAAAGAGCAATCCTCACTCCATCTGGATCTGTAATGTTATATATTACTCCTCAGTCCATAAATGAGATGTTGAACTTTGAGCCAACTCAACCTCTAGTTCCTGTCACCATGAAACTCCTGCTTGATCAAGGCGCAAAGTTGCCTAGCTCAGAAATAACAAGACTAGGTCAGTTGTTTATGCAACCACAGTGCCAGCCTGATCATCCTCCACCCAATCATCAAGTCTCATTTAATGAGACAGGGAAACTCCTAATAGACATGATATCCTACATTCTAGGATGCAAAACCAGTGAGTTTGTTGATGAAACTGTGTTTATGCTAATGTCCATATTCACTCTAGGACAACCCCCTGCTGTCATGTATGACTATGACACCTTCATAGCAAACAAAATCCATGAGCAATTTATGATTTTGGAGAGGGAAAGAGTGTTCAAGTATACATCCTACATATATCATCTGCTGCTGTACTATCATCCTGATAGTTTCCAAGTTCCTCTTAAGAAACTAGACTCCAAAGGAGAGAGGAGATCTATCATTTTCTCGACCTCAGTTTTCCATGAAGTCCACCTCTCACCTTATACATATTGTGAGTTTATTGACATGTTCATTTACCCAGCCACTTGCCTGTTGATGATGACTCCTCCTGGTAGGCTCACTGCTGAAATGCAAAGAATTTTACATCTTTCAAGGAGCTACAACATTGGTGACTGGTATTTCTACCAAAACCATACAGTGATCAGGATTTATGGTTGTGAATTATCCCCCTAAAAGCTGCCAAAATATGTCCCCATGAGACTGTTTGCCTTGGAATATTTCAGGCAATTTAGTAGTGCAGATTTGACTCATTTCCATGGCAAAAACAAAAAGGCACAGCTCAAGATAAGACATCAATTGGGACCTTTTGTTTTCAATAAGAGGGAAGAAGCCTGGAATGATGTAGACACGATGCTAAGAGATGAACTTATGCTGAAGCAAAGCTTTTATTGGGCACCATATGACCCTAAACATTTCATAAGCTTTAGAAGAGTCAAAAACAAGCTTTCAGGATATGTGCACCAGCCAATCCCTCAAATTGAACAATATGCCAATCAACAGGAATGTGTAGAGGGCACACTAGTTGAGGATCTTAATGAAGAAGAAAGATTAGAAAAAGAAATGAAAGACTATGAGAAGAGAATTGACCTGGATTATTTTGCACAGGTCCTTTTCACATGGCCTCAATATATTGGAACAAGCACATCAGCTGCTACATCTTCACAACAGCCGGCTCAAGAAACCACTCCACCTGCAGGGAAAGGTAAAGAAATACAGCATTTGGAGCTGCAGAATACAATGGCATAACAACCATCTACAATCCAGGAAAAGGGTCAAGAACAAGGCCCCTCAACGCAAGTAAAGGTAGCCGAGGTCCCTGTGCTACAAATCCCTCATAATGAGGAAAGAGCCAAAAAGAGGGACAGAACATAAGAGACACCTACAGGGGCATCTACAGATTAGCAAGGTGAGAAGAGACAAAGGCTAAACCCCTACTCTGAGGAAGAATTCACAGAAGAAACAATAGGCAACCTTAGGGGTGAGGGAACTTCTGAACAACAGATCCCTCCATTTTTGGAAACATCGACTATCTCATTTTAACAGGAGCAAGAGAGATAGCCTGGTGTGGAGGTTACATCCACCAAGCAACAGAGCAAGCAAGGCTTTGATATCAAGAGAGCATTCACAGAAATCAAGGCTAGAAATGAACCAGTGAGGTTTCAACTATATAACCAATTGTTAAGAATGGCTCCCACCAATCAACGAAAGCTAATGGCAGCCTACGATATTCAAGCAGGCAAGATGACTCTTAGTCACTTCAGGCCCACCATACAGTAGCCACAGTTAGCTGTAGATTACATCAGGACCAATCTGGAAGTTCTTGCTAAAGACATCCACCCAATAGACCATATTGAGTTACACAAACGGGCTGGAGAAATGGTATACTCCACCTTGGCAGACAAAGCACTAATGGCTCATAAACTGCAAAACTCATTGTATAACACTTCTGCCCAATTAGAGTTGGAAAAATCTTCCTCATTAGCCAAGGATAATAGAATAAAATCCTTGGAAGAGATTATCATAGAATTGGGACATGATCCCAAGGATCCCAAAGCCGCACAGGCCTTAATAAGAAAGAAGGATGAAGACATAGCAGCCTTGAGAAGACAACTTAAGTTGCCAGCTACAATACACCCTCAGACCGTAGAGGTGGCATAGTAAAAAGAAGAGGAGGATGTGGTCAGTTTATTGATGAGGATGAACCAAAGATTGCTGGATACAGAGAGAGCCTTGGAAGCAGCTCTACAAGGAAAACAGGAGGAGTTGGCCTCTCAGCCAGCTCAAACAACTCCAACTCTCACAGCTCCTCCTCCAGTAGTCACCATAACAGCCCCTCCCATTGATCCAACATCAACAACAGGTACCTCGACTTCAGCAGCAACTACAGCAACAACAATACAAGAGGCCAGCCTGAGCATGGAAGAGATGATGAAAGAAATAAGGGCTTTGGAGATCCAAATGGAAGAATTAAAGGAAACCAATGAAAAACTAGCCAAAATTGAGGTTAGTTATGACAAGTCAAAAATGACTGTAGCTGAGAAGACAAGGGAAGTGAAGGCCCTAGAGAATAAGATAAAAGCCTTGGAGAAGGACCTCACTCTTCATAGAACTCTGACAGAAATCAAGACCATTTTGTGGGATAAGATTGGCCAATCTATTGCTGATCAATGGACAGCAATACAAACTATTGTTGACCAGATGGAATTGATAGGGGTAGCTCAATATGAAACTTAAAAGGCCAGAGTATTATTGGCAAACAAGCTGAAGCAAGCCAATCAAATGATTCATTTTTTGAACACTCATACTAGTGAACAATTAGCATCCCTAGACATCCATAACAGGACAAAGACTATTTTGAGAGTCAAGAAGGTGCTGACTATGAGGAATTTTGTTCAAACTGTAGAAAGAAAATGTCAGGAAATGCAGACAGAGATAGATTCCTTCAGACATAAATTTGCAATATTACAGAGCAAAGGTTTACCTAGCCTAGTCACTAGCAATGGGAGGCTGTTAAAACAGGAACAATATGTTCATAGGCTAAATACCTATGTGCAAAATCAAATTACAACATCATCAAGCAGCTCAGAAGAGACAGTGCCTCCCTCTGGACAAAGTTTATATGATAAACTAGAAAGTTTGTTTTTTATTGAGCATGAGGTAGCACATATTTTTTATTTTCAGCCAAATTATTACAGGTACACTAAAGCTGACGAGACATTGATTAAATTGAGAAAGCATCAATTACCAATAGATCAATGGTGGCAAAGCATGCTGGAGGTCTTACCAGGGTAGTTTGGTTCTCCTTTTTTGTAAACTGTCTACATTACATGTAAATGGTAATATAAGGGTCTCCTATCAGAAAATCAAATCAACCAAGGAGGGAATTCGCGCCAAAAAGGTGAAACAAACTCGGGCGCAGGTGGCAATTGACAACACATTAGGAACACAAAACAGGGAAGCAACTATCAACCGACTATCAAAGCCAAAAAGTCAGCATTAACAGGAAACCTAGAGCAGTCAGTATGGCACAATTATTTCCTCATTTATTGCTGCGCAGTTTTACACATTAGTTATTGCCCTTGCCAGAGTAGATGGATAAATTCATTTCTTGATATTTTCCTATGGGATATTTTGTAAACTTCTTATAAATACTTTCTGAAGAGATGTATTAGTGTTGGCTGATGAATATCATTCTGGACTTGCTCTGTAAATTTTGAGAACTCTTCTAAATAAAATTGTTGGAATGCTGTGTTGGTGAATTTGCTGGTTGAGGACTCGATGGCAGAAGGACGTATTGCAGAATTCTTGTGTTAATACATGGATCAATAAGTTTTCTTTACTCTTGCATTAATGTATTTGTGTTTTATTTATCATATGAATATCATGTTCTAAGTTAGAGGAAAAAAGGATAACCCAAAATTTACTTTGCTGTACTCTGTGTTCAATTCTTGTAATTTTTTATGTTTTCCATAGGACTAGCATATGCAAGGATTCTTAACTGCTCGTGTCTCCCTGGTTCTTCCACACTAAATATCATTAAGGAATTCTTAATTGCTCCCTGATAATGTTTACATGATTTCCCTATGTTAACATAATGAAAGATTCTTGATTGCCTTTCATTTCTTGACTTCATTTCATCCTATTTAAGCTTCAATGTTGTTCTGTGTTTAATTATCTTACTCTGCAATTTTCCTATTGCCAAAGAAACCATACCCAGAAGTTTATTTCCATTAGACTCCATCAACCCAATGGTTTGAACTTCTCTCAAGTTACTGCCTTGTTCTATTGAATGTCATCTTCCAAACACCAAACAAAACTTGTGCTTCATAACTAGCCTAACATATAATCAAACAAATCTAAATCACAAAGAGAGAGCCCTCTCTGGTTGCAGATTGGCTAGGATCTGCAGCTAAAAGATTGGTTAGTGGTTACCTCGGTTGTATTCCCTTCTGGAGCCAGGGAACAACCTGAGTGATAACACACTCTTTATCTCCATCTCTCCCTTGTCAGTCCCTCTCTCTCTCCACTTCTCATTCTCTGTCTTTTTTTTCCCTCCCTCTCTCCCCCTCCAAATCCATATCTCTATCCCTCCCTTTCTCCTCCTCTCTTTCATCCTTCCTCTCTCACCCTTTCTCTCATACATTTATCTCTCTTCCCCGTCTCTCTCTCTCTCTCTTTCCTCCAATCCTCTCACTATATCCCTCCCACTCTCCTCTCTCTTTCCCCTCCATCTTTCTGTCTCCCTTTCCCACTTTTACCCTTCTCTACCTCTCTCTTTTTTTATTCCTCCTCTCCCCTCTCCTTCAGTTTATCTCCATCTCTCCCTTGTCACTCCCCCTATCTCTCCACCTCTATAACTTTACGTCTTTGTTCTTGCCTCCCATATATATAGAGTTAATTTTTTTTATGATATATTAATATATATATAATATAACAAATTTAATATTGGATTAAAAACAATTATTAATTTTAATAATATCAGTATATTATTGATATATTAATATCTAATATTAGATTTCATAATAATAATAATATAATAATAATAATCTTTTAATATTAATATTATGGTTAACAATATTTTTTGCATGGTATTAATAATAATTTAGCCCATGGTATTTTGCCCATAGACTTCACCTAAATAAAACCTATTTTTTGAGTGTTAGTAAGTGTAAAGAGTTTTATGGAGCAAATAAAGGAGATTTTATTTATTTACCATACCTCTTGTTTATTTATATTTATATTTATTTATCATATTTCTTTTATTTACAATGGTATTTGGCCCATAGTCTTGGTATATAATTAGATGTTGAATCTTATTTGATATGTTTTTATTTATTTACTATACATCTTTATACCTCTTTTATATTTATTTATTTATCATGCCTCTTTTATAATATGGTAATTGGCCCATGGTATTAATAAGTATCTTTATACCTCTTTTATATTTATTTATTGATCATACCTCTTTATACCTCTAGTTTTTATTTTTATTTTTTTATTTACTGTACCTTTGGAGTAAATATAAAAAAAAGTCTTATTTATTTACCATATTTCTAGTTTATTTATATTTTTATTTATTTACCATCGCTCCTTTTTTTTTTACTATTGGTAAACCTCTTTATATTTTAAATTTATGTTGTGTTTATACATAATAATAATTAGACTGATTTTTAAATAGGGCCAACATTAGAAAAACAATGTCAAATGTTAAATATTACATTTACATTTAAGTTTACATGTTTACATTTACATTTAAGTTTACATGTTTACCTATCTACCCCATGGGCGCAATAATTATTTTATTTTTAATTTGAAATTACAAATAACTTTGAAAAATACATATAAATAACCAAAAACAATTTTATATTAATTAAAACAAAAAAAAATTCAATTAATTGAAGTTAAAATAATATTATTTGATGAAAAGTTGCTTTCTATTTTCAATGAGAGTAAAAAGATTTGTAATTATTTTATTTAAACTTTGAATTACAAATAACTTAATAATTAATAATTTAAACTGCCATAAATTTGGGGTTTTGGTTGATTTTGCCCTAAACCATAGGGGTTATAGATCGTCTTGCCTTGATAATTGGCAATGTAAAGGCATTTTTTCCATCTGGCACTATTTCTACCAGGGTAACACCTACCCAAATCTTTGGGAGGTTAAAATTGATCCAACTGCTAGATTTTCAGTGGATCCATGTGTTTGGTGCCCTTGAAAATCGACATCTCAACCATTAGAATGATTTCAGATTCTATCAACATTGAACTAGTGACAACTAGTTGGGAGCTAGAGAAAGAGAGATGCAATGAGTTGTTAAAACCTGGAAAAAAAACTAGTAGGTTTTTAGATTTGAAGTTCCTTGTAATGGAGACATGGTGGGTGCTTTAGATGTTGGTTACATGTTTGGCAGTTCAAACCTCTTTCGACGGATCACCAACGGATCATTGGATGCGCAGGTTTCATAGAAAGTCGGTCTTTGACAAAGTTGAGGAAATCTTCGGATCCGATGCTCGATTATTGTCACATTGTTGTTGAGATAAATCAAATATTCAGCTTGCAGGATGATTTATTCAATAGTTATGCACTATGGAAAAGGTCAACTATCTTGCTTCTTGTTCGATCCAGAGACTGTGCTAGATCTGTTGAGTAACTCTTAACAAAGTGTGAAATAGCATTTTGTAATTAGGTTACGCACTATGGAAAAGGTCAACTATCTTTCTTCTTGGCCGATCCAAATACTGTGCTAGATCTGTTGAGTATCTCTTAACAAATTGTGAAAAAGCATTTCGTAATTAATTTTAGATTTTCTGGAGTATTTCCATATTTATTTTTTTATTTATTAGATTACGTTTTTCATCTATATCTCGAAGATGACAATGGATGGTTCCAAACTTAGATTTGACATTTTTTTTAATTTAAATCATATTTATTTGATTTTTTTGGAGCTTTTCTACATTATTTATTTCTCTTGGGAGATTAGATCTCCCATATATTTCTTCAAAACTTCGACCCAAAAAACCATTATCCTTTTTCTCTTAAATGTGTTATTTTTTTTGGTTGATTCAAATTGTAGATATCGACAGACATGGTTGCGAATGCAACTATAGCATCCATGGCCAAACATGCAGGAAAGCATGGCTTAAAGGTTTATCAGGTTTCTTCTTCGGTGGTAAATCCCATAACAATTCAAGAATTTTAAAAAATAATATTTTAACATTTTAAATATGTAATCCCTACATTGATCACAAAGGAAACCCAGTGAAATTGTTGAAGCAATTGATCTGTGTTAATACTATGGATAATTATGGGCAGGTTCTGGACACAACAGTTAGTTCACCAAACAATGTGATACTCTATGTTTCTTACTCGAAATTTTGATGAATATAAGTGGAATTTGAAAAGTTAAAAATTTACTCATGTAAATTTTACTTTGCATATAATTTATGCATATAACCTTTGTTCAAGGAGTAGATTTGTTATTTAATTTAAAGAATTATTGATTCACCATAATTATAAAAAAAAATACATAAAATGAATCATTGCAAACTGATAGTTATATTGCAAATAGTGGGGTTATCAAGGTCATCTACAAAATATATGTTACAACAATTGAAGCACCTCGAAAAGATCTATGAGCCATATGCATTCTACGAAGGAAAGTGAATTATGTGCAATGGAGATGAAATACAAATTTATTGGTGCTATATTGTTTTAAACATTTTGATTAGTAATCAAGCATCATACATTAATAATTTTTTTAATATATTTGTGCAGATTTGATACAATTTTGAAAAATTGTTTCAAGAGCTCTCTGAAGATGAACGAGACAATTTCGGATTTGATGTGAAGATGAATGAGACAATTTGGGATTTGATGTTAAAATTATCGAGTGGAAAAATTACATATGAAATATTCATATTCCATGACTTGGTGAATATATCTTAAATGGGTGAATATGTATTAGTGGATCACAATGGTTGCAATGGCCATGAAGACATTAATTTTCACTTCATTGGGTTCACTATTTCTGGGAAAGTGATGGGGGATGTTGGAGCAGAAAGTTGTCTAGATATAAATGGAGGTCGTGCCAATGTGAACGCTGAACTCATTTACACATTTACAAATATTACTCCAAGGAAATATATGCTAGTTGCTTCCCATCATGAATACATAAACTTCATCAATCCTCGAGTAGTATACAAATATCAGGTCATATCAAATCCCACTACATTTTTTTTCAAAAAGGAAAGGTCGTGATATTTTTCTCTCTTTGCCTTCTTTTGATAAGCATAATAATTTTTGAGATTCCTTAAGGATGAGTGTCCATAGGACATAGTAGCCCTCCATGAAATCAAACATGAAGAAGTGGAAAGAGCGGGCTCTATGAGCCAATTGTTAAAAAAAGGAAGAAGATACAAGGTCATACCTGATGTAGATCCTAGTTAGGATGGCACTACACACAAGGTACAATGATTGAGGCTTATAGAGAATATTTTCTATAATATTCTCTTTCAAATACGTGATTCTCATGTTCTCTTAACAATTGTACAAAGAGGTTGTCCAGAGATGGAGTTGGGATTTGGAAATCTGGTAGTAGATGACATATGTTATGTCACAAGTTATGATATGGATGGTTTAGTAGTTTCTTAGGGTAACCCTATTTTAGGTGTTCATGTATGCCTTTATTCAGATGATGTCCATGAAGTGAAGTGCCCTCAAAGGATCTCCTTGGCCAAATCAAGCGCTTTGTCATGCAATATCTGATGCATATGGGAAATTTTCTTTTAATTTTATTCCATGTGAAAAATAAAGGTTGTTTCCATTCTACAAGGGTGATAATACAATATTTGATGTTTTACTTCCATCTATAGAGGTTCTTGTTGATCACAGTCATGTTAATATATCTCATCCATTTCAGATCATAGGTTTCTTTGTTGGAGGACTTGTGGTGATTTCTGAAGGAGTTCGTTTTGAAGGTGTTAAGGTATTAGTTGATGGATGAGAAAGAGCTACAACAGATGTCCAGGGATATTACAAACTTGATCATGCAACATCAACATGCTACACAATCAAGGCTGAGAAGGATCACTTCGAGTTTAGTAGTTTGGAGAATTTCATGGTTGTTCCAAACATGAACACATTATAATATTTGTGGTTCCCTAAAATTAGTGACAAATGGCTACTATGGAAAGCATCAAGTTCGATTGACACATGGGCCAGACAATGTTAAGCCTCAACTAAAGAGGATTGATGATATGGAAAACTTTTGATTCGAGGTTCAACCATGTTAACTCGAATTTCCCCATTGACCACAACAATAGAACGTGATTCTGGTATTTAATTTTCACCATCGCATATTGATGTGACAGTAACTAGACCAATGTTTGGCATTCAATTTATAAAGGCCCTTGTTGATATATGTGGATCGGTGACATGCAAGGAAGGATGTGACTCCTTGGTTTTTGTATCACTTACTTCTCTGGCTGTTGAACTCTAGGTTTATAGAAGCTTAACGCTTTAAGCTTATCAAACTAGAGCAACGAATTCATATTTGAGAAAGTCATACCTGGTGCATTACGTCTTGAGGTAAAACATGGACCTTCATCTGATTTGTTAGATTGGGATGATGACTAGTTTTGGGAGAGCAATGTTATTGATGTCAATGTTGGTGTTTCTGATCATTCAGAGATAGTGTTTATCTAAAAAGTCTATTGGTTGCGTATTATGTCTAATCATCCTATAGCTTCTTACATCGTACAACCAAACAAAGGACCAATGAATTTGTTGATTGAGATAGGATGGTAGCAAATCTGCTAAGAAGCTTTGTGTGTGCACATGCTTCATTTCTTGAACTCGTGCATTTTATTTAGAACGTCTTCATTAGAATTCAATGTATTGAACCATAATTCTATATATTTGACTGGTGAAAAATATCTACTGAGTGGTGAAATACATGTTGATTCAAGTTCTTATCCCAAAGCAAATGAGTTGTCTTAAAGCATTATTGTAGACATATGGAAAAAGGAGGGTGCATTTATAGATATGACCAATAATGTCAAACTTGTTTCAAGTGTTAATGGACCTAGCAACATTCTTGTATATCAGTAAACTCACTAGGTCAATCTTGAAGATGAAATGGTCTTTGTTCTGAGAGATAAAAGGAATGCTAGTGAGAAAAATAGTTTTGAAAAGGTCTTGTTTTATCCAAGAAGTCAACACGTTGCTGTTAAAACTGATGGGTGTCAAATTTCTATTCCTTCTTTTGTGGGGTGCCTAGGAAAGTACATTCAGGGTCAGTGCTGCTAGCAATCCTAGGTGTTGACATTAAAATAATTGCTCAAAATGATAGTAGCAATGGTCTTCTGAAAAAGGGTGACTTGGTTCTTCAAACTTTGATAGGATCAGATAGCCTGTTTTTGGGTGGTCCTTTGTATGTTGATACTGAGTACTATGTTGAAGCTTCTAAGGGATATCATTTAAAAGCACTTGCATAGGAACCCTTTTGAAGCTTAGTTGTATGCTCATCCAATTTCATCGGACGCCCCACTCGACTAGCCAAACCATAAAGAATATTTGATCGTCAGTATTCGACCTTCTATGCACTCCCTGCATTTGTGGTCCTTAGTAGAGGAATCACTGAATTTGCGTCAAACAATCGCTAGATATGGACGAAACCTCTTCAATCACATTGCTTCAAACTACAACCATGTAAGTCTGGATTTTATTATTACTTTCAACGCTTGACAATGAAACCGGTGTAAATGCAGGTTGTATGTAGATAAAATATAAACCACTATAAATGCGGGTTGTCTTGTATGTGTATGTAGGGGCATACATGATAAAATATTTAAGAGTGAATGGGATACTATTTCAAGAGCTTTCATGCTCTATCTTGAGACTCAATATGCAACGTGGAAGTAATTTGACCATACTGTAAATGGACTTATATCTCGATAATGCATACAATTTATTTGTGGATATATTGATTGACATGATGGGGAGCTTTAAATCATTAAAGGAGCTGGTCATATGTGTTATGCCTTTTCTTAAAGAAATATGTGTCTTCTCAATTTGTTGTTCGAGAGGCTTCCTAATCTCCAATGTTTGTTAATAGGTGACAACTTTATCTTGGTAAAAACAAAATTTCTTCTTTTCTTTTACATGTGCAACGAACAACATGTTTCAATGTTTAAGAATGTTTGCATTTGCTACTTAGTTGTGAGGTATAGCATAATTTTTTTTTTATAAAAAGCATATGTTGATGTAGCTTAGGTTGACTATTATGTTTTGGTTCATTATTATGTCTTGTTTGCAGATTCAGTATATGAAATAGATATGAAATAAAACTAAGTAATGACTTTGTTTCATATCTATTCCTTAATGAAAATCTACACTACATAAATTAAAAAAGTTAACTTGCTATAAGATGTGAAAAGACCATAAAATTCTTCCATGGTTTTTTTCCATGATGTTCACAAAGAATATTTATGTCTTTTACCTTGTAAATGAGTGCAGAGTTGGCTTATTCTGGTTTTGAAATGCAGTGCAAGAAATTTCAAAATATCCCATACCTTGACGTCTCAAATCCCCACTCTCTCATCACCATATATACAGGTTTATGTAGACATAACTGAATTTCATGGTAGGGAAACCAATGTATTAGGTTGCTTTCTTCAGAGAACCCCTACTCTAGAGATGATAGAACTTCGTTTAATTGATGACTTGAATTATATCAATCCACGATATGTAAATTTTTTGGAGGAAGTGATGCATTTGAATAGAGTTACAAAGCAATCAAGGATATTGGTATGAGAATCTTCTTTTTAAATACACGCTTAAAAATCTTTAAATCGTTGACCTATAAAAAGGCTTTCAGGCTTCCATTTTTTTATTTTTTATTTTTTATTATTTTTATTTTTTTCTGTTAGGTGTGGAGCCTGATTATCTTATGTATTCAAAGGTATCGCTGCATTGGACCCCAATTCAAAATGGGGTGGCAACACCGCCCATAAAATATTCGTTGTAGGGGGGGTCCGGGGGGGCGACTGTGACATTTTGGGAGCCACCCCCTGGCAGGGGGATTGGGGGCAGCGCCCCCGAAGCTAAGAAAAGATGTAAAATTGCCTTGAAAAATGTTATAATTTCGTAGTCAATCTGGGCCGTTCATTAGGTGGAGATCTGATAGTAGAAGTTATGTTTAATTTAGGGTTTTTTGCCTTAGAAGGCAACCCCTCGCTATATATGAGGTAATTGTATTGCATCTATGTAGATCTATATTCTGAGTGAGGAAGAGAGAGGAGATTGAGAATGAAGAGGGAGTTACAACGGATCTGCTGTAGGTTGTATTTCTTTAGTTTGCTGGATAATATAAAAAGGAGGACTGTCTGTTTCTTTGTGGATGTAGCCCAAACTGGGTGAACCACATATATCTATGTCTTTGTTGTGTTATGCATTTTCTGTGTTTATATTTCTGAAATATTTTATGTGTTTCATTTCTCTGTAATATATAACTTTCTATAACTGGTATCAAAGCCTAAGGTCTATTTGGTTGATAAACTCATAGGAGAGAAGGGTTCCTAGTTCGAGTGGGAGTAATGGTGGAAGATGGTAGGTTTAGGGTCGAAAAATTCAACGACCAAAACTACTAGTTGTGGAAGATGCAGATGGAAGTTTATCTGTATTAGAGAGATTTGTACCTACCATTGAGTGGAAAGACAAAGACGCCGATGAGTATGATAGACAAAGAATGGAATATTCTCGACAGAAAGGCACTTGGAACAATACGGCTATGCCTAGCGGCATCGGTAGCGTTTAACATTTCAAAGGAAATGACAACAGAGGGTTTAATGTCGACATTGGACAAACTATATGAAAAACCCTCAACCTCAAATAAGGTATTTCTTATGAAGCATTTATTTAATATGAAGATGTCAGAAGGTGGATCTGTTGCTAATCATTTAAATGAATTTAATACAGTTACAAGTCAGTGAAGTTCTGTAGGGGTAACTTTTGATGATGAAATTAGGGCTTTGTTATTTCTGTGCTCATTGCCAAAAAGTTGGAATGGTTTAGTTATGGCCATTAGTAACTTTTTCTCTGGATCTAGTACTTTAAAGTTTGATGATGTTGTCGGTGCAATCCTTAGCGAGGAAATGTGACAGAAAAGCTCCGGTGAGACATTAGGTAATGCTTTGACTGCAGATACTAGGGGAAGAAAAATGAAAAGAGGAAAGAGCCCAGGATACCGCAGTAAGTCAAGAAAAGGTAGATCCAAGTCCAGTTCAGGGATAGTGTACTGGAAATGCGGGAAGAAAGGACACCTGAAGAAAGTCTGCAAGTCTCCGAAGGGAAAAGAAGGAGACGTGCAGCAAGAAACTAAGCATGAAGTAAATGTAACAGGTGATGTGTTGCAAGATGATTTGATTATTTCATTAGAAGATATTATTGATGCCTGGGTGGTAGATTTAGGGGCCTCATTCCATGCCACACCTGATAGGAAACATCTTTATGATTATGTTTAAGGAGATTTTGGACAGGTTCGATTGCGTGATGATAAACCCTATAAAATAGTTGGAATGGGTATAGTTTATATAAAACATCAGAATGGAAATCAATGGCTATTGAAGGAGGTAAGGCATGTTCCATATTTGAAGAAAAATATGATTTCAATAGGGCAGTTGGGAGGTGAAGGTTGCGTAACTACTTTCACAGATAAGACCTGGAAGGTCACTAAAGGATCCCTGGTAATACCAAAAGGAGAAAAGGTTGGTACATTGTATTTATGCAATGGTATTTCTAATTCTGTTAATGCTTTAACCTCTACAGGAGAAGATACGACATTGTGGCATCATAGGCCCGAGCACATGAGTGAGAAGGGGATGCAGATTCTTCACTCAAGAAATTTGTTGCCAAGTTTGAAGCATGTTGATTTAAAATTCTATGAGAATTGTGTTTATGGAAAACAGAAGAGAGTCAAATTCCTTAGAGTTGGGAAAGAAAAGAAAATCAAAAAATTAGAGCTTGTGCATACAGATGTATGGGGACCTACTCAGGTATCATATCTTGGTGGCTCTCGTTATTATGTTACATTTATTGATGATGCAACCAGAAAAACCTGGATTTATTGTATTCGAAATAAATCTTATGTATTTGATACTTTCAAGAAATGGAAAGCTTTGGTTGAAAATGAGACAGGAAAAATGTTGAAGTGTCTCAGATCAAAAAATGGAGGTGAATATTGCAGCAAAGAGTTTGATAGTTACTGTTCAGAGAATGGAATTTTTAGAGAGAAGACAGTTCTAGAAACACCACAAGAAAATGGTGTGTCAGAAAGGATGAACAGGACAATCATGGAGCGTGCAAGGTGCATGAGATTGCATGTAGGATTGCCTTTACAATTTTGGGCAGATGTTATAGATATTGTTGTTTATATAATAAACAGAGGGCCTTCAAGTTTCTTGGATGGTGGTATTATAGAGGAGTCATGGATAGGTAAAAAGGTAAACTACTCTTTTTTAAAGACTTTTGGTTGTAAAGCCTTTGTCCACATTAATAAATAAAATAGAACAAAGCTTGAGGCAAAATCAAAGAAATGTACCTTTATTGGATATGGTGTTAATGATTTTGGTTATCACTTTTATGATTATGAAATACACAAAATCATTAGGAGCAGAGATGTCATATTCAATGAAAATGTTTTCTATAAGGATCAGTTGTAGGAAAAGAAACGGGAAAACGAAAACAGAGAATACACAATGCTTGATGAGATCACAGGAAAAGTGATGGTGCCTGAAAATCATAATGATCAACATCCAGAAGAACAATATCAACTACAACAAACACCTCAAACACCTGAAAGTGGTGTTAGAAGATCTACTAGGATAAGTAGACCCCCTGAACGATACTCTCCTTCATTATATTATGTATTTTTGATTGATTCTGGTGAACCAAAATGTTATGAAGAAGAAGTGCGGGTAGAAACCAGGAAGAAGTGGGAGCAAGCCATGAAAGAAGAGATGGACTCCTTAGCACATAAACAGACTTGGGACATAGTCAAGTTGCCTGCAGGTAAAACAACATTACATAATAAATGGGTTTACAAGTTGAAGGAAGAAGATGGAGGTAGAAAAAGGTATAAAGCCAGACTTCTGGTGAAAGGGTTTGCATAGAAAAAGGGTATAGACTTTGATGAGATATTTTTTCCCGTTGTTACAATGACTTCAATCAGAACTATTTTAAGTCCAGTACTGGCTGAAGGTTTACATATTGAGCAATTAGATGTAAAGACAACCTTTCTCCATGGGGATTTGGAGGAAGAGATATATATGCAACAACCACAAGGAAATGAGGTAAATGGGAAGGAGAAACTAGTGTGCAAGTTGAAGAAGAGCTTGTATAGCTTAAAACAGGCTCCAAGGCAGTGGTATCTAAAATTTGACAAGTTTATGACTGAACAAGGTTACACTAGATGTCACTCTGATCATTGTTTTTATCTCAAAAGGAAAAATGGTGGCAGCTATATTATATTGTTATTGTATGTAGATGAAATGCTTGTTGTAGGTTCTAACATGCAGGAAATAAATGTGCTCAAAAGAAAATTGGCAAACTCATTTGAAATGAAGGATTTGGGTGTTGCAAAACAAGTCTTTGGTATGAGAATAACTAGAGACAAGAAGAATCGCAAATTAACATTGTCTTAAAGTGAGAACAGAGAAAATGTGTTGAAAAGGTTTAATATGCAGAATGCAAAACCAGTTAGTATACCTTTGGCTAGCCATTTCAAATTAAGTAAGAAGGAGTGTCCCAAGACTTAGGAAGAAATGGCTCATATGTCTAACGTTCCATATGCATCAACGATTGGAAGCTTAATGTATGCAATGGTCTGTACAATGCCTGATATTGCACATGAAGTGGGAGTTGTAAGCAAGTACATGAACAATCCAGGAAAAGAACATTGGATGGCAATGAAGTGGATTCTCAGGTATTTGAGAGGTACCACAAATCAAGCATTATGCTTTGGTGATTCAAACATTGCTCTACAGGGATATGTTGATGTAGATATGGCAGGTGATAGAGATAATAGGAAGAGAAAAATAGGGTATGTGTTTACTATAGGTAGAACAACTATCAGTTGGGTCTCAAAACTGCAAAGTGTTGTTGCACTCTCAACAACAGAAGCAGAGTATGTTGCTACTACAACAGCTAGTAAAGAAATGATTTGGTTACAAAGGTTTCTGGATGAATTGGGTAAGAAGCAGGAGTTGGGCAAGTTATACAGTGATAGCCAAAGTGCCATACATCTTGCAAAGAACTTTGCATTTCATTCGGAGACTAAACATATACAGCTCAAGTACCATTTCATATGGTCAGTGTTGGAATATGGACAGTTGAAGCTGGAAAAGATACACAGTAGCCAAAATCTTGCAGATATGTTAGCAAAATTTGTAACGAGGGAGAAATTAAGAATTTGCTCAGTTCAATTGGTCTTCAATTATGATGAAGAAGATAAGAAATAGCTAGGTCCAAAGTGGAGTCATTGTCTAGCAAATTAAGCAGCGGTGGAGTTGCTATAATCTGTCTCCAAGTGGGAGATTGTTGGGTGTGGAGCCTGTTTATCTTCTATATTCAAAGGTATTGCCGCATTGGACTCCAATTCATAATGGGGCAACAACACCGCCCATAAAATATTCGTTGTTGGGGGGATCCGGGGGAGGGCCTGCGACCTTTGGGACCCCCCCTAGCAAGGGGATCAGGGGCAGCGCCCCTGAAGCTAAGAATAGATGTAAAATTGCCTTGTAAAATGTTGTAATTTCGTAGTCAATCTACGTCGTTCATTAGGTGGAGATCTCACAATAGAAGTTATGTTTAATTTAGGGTTTTTTACTCTAGAAGGCAACCCCTCACTATATATGAGGGAATTGTATTGTGTCTAAGACATATGTATTCTAAGTGTAGAAGAGAGAGGAGATTGAGAGCGGAGAGGGAATTACAACAAATCTGCTGTAGGTTGTATCTCTTTAGTTTGTTGGATGATATAAAAAGAAGGATTGGTTGTTTCTCCATGGACATAGCCCAAACTGGGTGAACCACGTATATTTGTGTCTCTCTTGTTTTATGCGTTTTCTGTGTTTATATTTCTACAATATTTTATGTGTTCCATTGCTCTGTAATATATAGTTCTCTAACAACCTTATTGAGGACTTCCAAAAGTTGAATAGAAGGGAAAATGATGTTCCAGAGAAGAAAAGGATTGATGTCTCCATAGGGACTTTAAAGGATAACGTTCAACATGAGGTTCGTCTTTGGGAACTTGATTCATTAGAGAAGGCATTTAGGTTGGCAAGAAAAGTGGAAAGAAAAATTATGGAAACAACTAAGTCTACCCCTCACAACTATAAATATGGAAGTGTTGTTTCTCCTAGCCTTCCACAACCTACAAGGTTGACACCACAAAAATTGGAAGAAAAAAGAGAAAAAGGGCTTTGTTACAATTGTGATGACAAATACATTAAAGGTCATATGTGTGCTGAGAAGAAATTATTTTACATTGATTTGGAGAGGAGGAAGAAAAGGAACATGAAACATCAAAAGAAGAGGATATACACCAGAAACCAACCCTAGATAAAGAAGAAATGAATCTGACCATATCTTGTAAATCATTGCCAAGAATTACAACTCCTCAAACTCTCAAGATAGAAGGACATATCAAGAAGAAAAAGGTTCAAGAAATGAAATATATGTTCGAGAAAGAAGAAATGAATCCAACCATATCTTGTAATGTATTGGCCAGAATTACTACTCCTCAAACTATCAAGATAGAAGGAAATATCAAGAACAAAAATATTCAAGAAGTGAAAGATCGCATCGAGCATCAAGAAATGAATCCAACCATATTTTCTAATGCATTGGAAGAAATTACCACTCCTCAAACTCTCAAGGTAGAAGGACATATCAACAAGAAAAAGATCCAAGCAGTGAAAGATCACATCGAGCATCAACAACAAGTTCTCCAACTTTTAAAGGATAATGCCACTTTGGTGCAAAATTGAATGAAACAATAGGCAGATCAACATCATAGTGAAAGAAGTTTTGATGTAAGTGATTGGGTATTTTTACGACTACATCTCAAGCAAACTATTTATGAGAAGGAAACGTTGGCAATACTACATGCACTTAAGAAATGACGACCTTACCTAATGAGAAGACACTTCAAGGTAAAAATGGATCATGATAGTCTTAAATACTTTTTAGAACAAAGATTATCTTTAGAAGAACAAAAAAAATGGGTCACAAATATGTTGGGTTATGACTTTGCAATCATCTACAAAAAAGGGAAGCAAAATGATGTTGCAGATGCACTCTCAAGAAAGGATGAGGATGTGGAAGCATTGTTTTGTGTTATTTCTATTTTCCAACCAGATTGGATAAATGCAGCAAGGGATGAATAGAAGAATGATGAAGAAGTGTGGCCACTCATTCAAAATTTGTAGAATATTCCAGTTCAAACAATATTTCTAGAACTTGATGATGAAGGAAAAAACATATTGGAACCTGGAGCAGCCACAGAAACAACAACCCAACAACTACGAAATCGATCAATTTCAGAGTATATCATCAAGTGGAAGAACTTACCTACTAAATATTCCACATGGGAGGGCAAGTATTTTATATAGATGCATCAATAACTACTCAAGTATTGAGGACAACACCTTTTGAAGGAGAGGGGCATGTTAGGTCCCTATACTACTAGTGTAACCACTTATTGTTATTAGTACAACCCCCTTATTATATTGTTGTGCCCATGTAGTCCCCATATTGTTATTATTGTACCCCATAGAAGTCCATTATTGTTATTATTGTGCCCTTACATTATTCATGTTACGTCGGCTCTGATTATATTATGATCCCTTAGACTCCTATTTATAGAAATGAGGTCTTGTCATTTGTATCATCTAAGAATTTTTCACTTGTGTAATGTAAAGGAGGTAGCCCCCTCAAAGAGGCTTATTTCTAAGGTGTTTATCTATATTTTTGTGAGCTGGTTTCATAACAACTTGCTATAACGACTGTCACACTCACGCGGATTTCCCGCTGAGTCTTGTATGTGCTATCTTCTCTTGTGTGTTGTGACTATGGAATCTGTGTGGATTCCTCCTCCAGAAGTTGTGCACATCCTATTGTGTTGTGTGTTCCTAATATAATTCGGTTTCCTCCCATCTGACTTGGGACTCACTCCCACCTTTCCTCTCTCCGGTGAAAGAACCTTGACACAAGTAACACTATTAATCACCAGGCACACGAACCTCACTACTCAAAGACAAAGAAGACCACTCTATTGTGCTGACAAGCAAGAGCTAAGGCAAATATTTAAGATAATGGCAACCGGGCCATTATACCAGATGGGACTCCCACAACAAATGGTGTGAGGACTAGTTGGAACTTCATACCAGGGTGATCCCCTGAATGTTGGTGGTTCTAGCACTATCAACATTTCTGGCGCTAGAAGGAGGGCAGCCATTTGTTTATGGTTGAATGTACTCTCACACACACTCATCAACCATCTGGTCAAGGTAGTCACTCACACTCTCTCTCACCTACAGGCGACTTTGTAGTTGGTTACTTCTCACCTCCCAGGACTAAACACGAAATTCCATATCATCACCTTCGCTCAGTCTGTCCCATCACCTGCAAGTTCACGAAAGCAGTTGAAATTATCCCAGGAATAAAAGATCTTCCATACGCATCAAAGAAGCCAAAAACCACTCCCACAGGGGTTGTTGTATCATCAGTGGAAGAAGCCATTCTTTCCACACTTGAAGGTCTAGCAGAAGTTGTTGAAGATGGAGAGGAACCTTTGATCTTCTGACAGGGGGAACGAGACACCCTTGTGATCTTGGGCTTGGACTACAGCACAGGAGTTAGAGGGGAAGGACACGAAGGAGGAGGAGGTGAGACGAACCAACAAACTTAGAGCTGGAACTGTTAGATTCTGAAGAAGAGGAGGAGGAAGAAGAAGAAGAAGAGATGGTTGAACAAAATATGGAATGGATGACTCAGGGATCATTAGCTCTCCTGGGTGCTTTGCACAAGATGCTAGAGTGGGTGGAGAGAATGAGCATCAAGTTTGACCCTGACATCACAGTGAAGGTAGAAGACCATTTGGAAAACTTCTACCTGCACTACAGACCCTTGAGGTGCAGTACAATGGCATAAAATGTAGATTGTTTCTAATTACCTTGGACGACCACGCAGCTGCATGGTATCACAGCCTTCTGGCCAACTTCATACAGAACTGGTATGCATTCAAATGCATGTTCCTTGAAAAAATTTATGATGACAAGACCCCAGCCATGTTACTCAATGAATTGGGAAGCCTGAAGATGGAGGGGAAAGAAAAGATAAAAGACTTCAATCATAGGTTTACACACATATTGAACAAGTTTGCAGTGGACACCAAACCTCATGACTCCATCACTGTTTATTACTACACTGCCGATTAGCATTGTGCAGTTCGTCAAGCAAGCTACGAAACCAACACTACTACAAAATTGTGAAGAGGCTACTTTTGTTGAGAAAGAACTATTTGGGATTGAATTCATGAAGGATGATGAACCAGCAAAGGACTCCAAGGACGCGAGCAGGAAGTTACAGGCGATGGCAAGCAAAGGTAGAGACAAGGAAACAAACGATATTTAAACCCTCACTTGCCTCGTCAAAAACTTGACAACAAAAGTGTCTGAGCCTAAACAATGGTTAATGGACACGTCTGCAAGCAACCATCTGCCCAGACAAAAACAAAGAAGCATGTCATCAGGCAGTAACCAGTTCACTGCAAAAACTGTGTAGAACTTTGTGTTGGTAACTTTAATTGCTTATTAATTTAAACAACCAAGTGCTACATAAATTGTCAACCCAAGGAAGTCTGGTTATTTCAAAGGCAACTACGTACTATATGTACTCAATCTCAAAAGCAATAAAAGTTGTAGTAAAAATTAATCACACCTTGATTGAAACAAACTAAAACTCCACTCCATGTTACAGCAAAAATACTCTATTGGAGACAACTACCAAAGAATTCATTGAAAGAGTAACCTAATGAAAAGAATCAATTTGCAAAGGAAAGCAGGGGCTATGCTATAACAAAGAACAATACCTTATTCCCAGAGTAGGAATCTTCAACACTTGTTTCTGATTATCGAGCTTGCCAACTCACTCTGTAAACTCAATCACCAATGAAACACTCATAAATGGACTGTAGATAAACTTAAACAATGCAACAATCGATTGGAGAGAAAACAGAGTTTCAGCAAAGAATGTATAAACACTACTCAGTAAACAGTACTGTTAACAAGGTATGGATAAAAGACACACTTCACGCACTGCAGTAATAGAATGGGTGAATCTTGTGATGAAGGTGGGCCCTGTCCTTCTCACAAGATTCCCCAGGAAACAAGAACTAGAAAAATATGTTCAGAACGAAATTTTATTCATCCATCAATATGTCATATTACAAAAAGGATTCTAGTCCTATTCCTTCAACTAAGCCTTCCCCGCAGTCTGTTCATCCCTTCTAATGTAGATGTCTCCTCTTTGTAAAGAGGAGGCATCTATTACAACAGATTTACATTGTAAGTTCTAATTTAACCCGATATATAAAAATAGGGAAATCAGTTTCCCATCAACAAAATGCTATTACAGTAATGTTGTCTTTGGATCACGATCATTACATCCAATGTAACAACTCCTTCGGTGACCGGTTGGGTTCCTCTGTTGCTGTCAAATTTAGAATGCAAATCACAACTGTTTCAGCTTCGAGATTTGCGTGTTGTTCTTACTGTTTCAGCAACTGCAAAAATAGTCTTACAAACTGCAGGCAATTTCAACAACGCGGACTGCACGTCATTCTTCAACTGTTTAGCAACTATCAATTCAATGATTAACTATGAAGATAGCGTGATTATATGTAAAATAATTAAACGTATAGTGATGAGAAGAAATATTGTGTACCTTTGGAATAATTGGGTTAAAACAATAACAAGGACTTTAAATATAGGTTGAAAAGGATGACATTATAGCAGAATGTATGGTCAAAAAGGGACAATATGAGGTCCT